>JAPYMA010000437.1:0-90195 GCA_035041965.1 Anisakis pegreffii
TTTGTCAAACTCAAAACGCGATAACAGTAATTGGCATCCGAATATTAGGTAATGCAGCATGCTTAAGCACACCATAAAAAACGCACAAACTTCAACTACATAAGCTTAAGCTTAATTTGCAGTGTAATATTTAGTGTCCCCGAAATCACAGGAATCGTCTTAGTCAATTCAAAAATTCATTCACAAACACACAACAACAATCAGAAGAAAGAGATTTCTATCCGTCTCACCTTTGATGGTTTGATGGAGGCGCAACAGGTGTGGTTTCGTGTTGTGAACCACCACTAACTGGTGTCCTTTCATGAGCTCTTTTACGATGTTGTGACGATGAGCCTTAAATCATCAACGATTTAAGCACAATGAAAAAGAACATTGTTGCCGATAGATAACGGCCCGGTGATTTCACTGATAGATTCCAATCATGTTAAATGAGAAATCTACACTGTCAGCACAATGGTGTTACTGCTTCAATGCGAGTTTGACAACGCTGAGGCAAGAAACTCGTTCTTTTCGCGAAGTCATCTGACTTTCATGGTAACGAACCTTCCGAAACCGATTTATCGGCTTTCTCCAATCGTCTATGCTTCATATTATCTCGGTCATGTTCTTCTGCGCGCCGTTTCTGTCGTATTTCATGCTCAAGCGATGGTGCCGCTGGGGCGGTCTTTTTCTCTAAAAATTTCGATATTGTGGTTGGAATTCATGACCGTTACCAACTAAAATTATTAAACTATTCTTCTATCAATCATTTAGGATGAATCATAAAGTTGATGTTCAACGGATGCATTAGTTACATTCGAAAAGTTCATAAAAAGATGGACAGATGAAACGGAACGCGACAGACCGTTAGCAATGCCAGGAGGAAGTGGCAGTTCGAAATCACTGGAACTCTTATTTGCAGCCGTATTCTGAGGTATGTCTGGCTGCATAAAGTTACGTCGTTGTACTGATGATTGAGACGCTGTTTGGCCACTTGTAGATGCAGATGTGACTGAAAACAACGAATTTGCGCTTGAATTCTACACAAAATAGCAATTATAGAGCACGTCATTTCATGTCACTTGTAATACAAAGTTCCATCGATATTGCATTGATCATTCGGCAACACCTCCAATTCTGAGGATGTGATACTCGAAAAATCTGCATTTTCCACACAATCTCCAGTTAAAATTCACCTCCAGCAGCCCGTTGCTTATAATCATTAAGATCGATTCGTCGTGCCGGTTCTGTTCTCGGTTCAGCTTTAACGGCTGTTGTAGTCAGCTCAGGTGCAGGTGGCGGCGGTGGTAGACTTGCAAGGGACGCAGATGGTGCTTCTAAAAATTGTGAATTATTGTGCTGAAATGTTGATGGTTTGTTGTTGGAGCACATCAATTGTTTATGTCATTGCATCAGAACCATGACGGGCCTGATCAAGGAGGTTACTTACGAGGTTGTTGCGTCTGCGAATTTCTTCGTGACTGACTCTGCGCACCTTGACCAGAGTTGGCCACAGAATTTCGCATAGCGTACTTCTTAATGTTCAGTTGTTCACCATAAGTTTTGTAGATATGCGTAAATTCTTCAGCTAACTCTGAAAAGTCCAATAATAAATCTTCAGCTCGTCAAAGTTGCGATAGAATAAGCCACGACAACTTGATGAGATTATTTTACGCCATCGTTCGTTCAGTCAATATCGGATTGCTGTTCTAAGTATATTGAGAAATACGCAGGCAGATAATGATAAACGAACGAAGATAAACATTTAGCAGACAAACCGAGTAATTTATTGAATGTCATTGATGAATCCACCGTTTCATACCACGCTGGCGAACCCGCAGGCACTTGAATCTGAAGATGATTATGTGAATGGAGTTAATAACATTGGTACGGAACACAGGCATTTGCCAACAAAAATGCATTGACGCTAGGGAGCAACGGCAGGAGATCTTATGCAATAATCATATCAAATCAACAAATTGCTCATTTATAACAGTTTGATGGAACAAGAATAGAATGAGGAGCGGAGAAATAAAAGTGCGAAATATCGAGTGCAGTCCCACCCAAATCCAAAGAAAATAAGCCTAAGCTTAGAGTGCCGCAAAATTTTCAACGACAACGGTAAAGGTAATGTGGATGGAGGAGCGTTAATCTATAACCGTAGCATAGTAAGTTAACGCTCGTGTATGAAAAGAACGCGAAATATTATTGCGGTGTTTAATTCAAATACCATACACATTATTTGAATGGGGGATCAAGTGGGCACGCCAAAAGTCGTATCATTTCACATACAACAACACACCTTTTATTTACCGTTAAGTTGGTTCCACATACAACTTTATTTACAGGGGAACGGGATGATGGTCTTTTCAGTATTGGAAGATGGAGGTGGTATATTGATGCAAAAACGTGATGTGGTTATCGATGTACGATATCTGAGATGGGATGATATAATGAGGAGTTAGTTGTCTATGCTAACGCTGAATTGAAGCAACTTCAATTTTTTTCTGTTTCGAATACGACAAAGAACACCTTCTCTACTGCGGGGCTGAGCCTGTTCATTGCATACTTGCAAAAGCGATTTGCTATGCAACTCAAGCACTAACTTCTGCCGTTAGAAATCTACGCAAATGCTCAACGCCATCACAACGTTCCAAAAAAACGAACGAGGAAAAGAAAGCGGACTGGTTACATGCGAATACAGTTGAGGAGCATAAGTGATCATTACTGGCTACTCCCGAGCATACCTGACACGACGATCTAGGCACAGAACACACCGACAAACAGTAAAAACCATCTGGATCAACTCAGCGCACTTCCAGCATGAACGTGAGTGAGCTTATGCCCAATCCTGAGCCTGACGAGGCTGAATGGCAACTGTTTTCAAATCGCTGTCAAAATATGCCTCGTTCCAGTTTCCCAACTTAATCTAACCAGAAATTTTACTGTACGCATAACTTAACCGAGCCAAAGTTAATTTACTGAAATTTAATCATGAACACCTAAACGTATATTTTTGACTGAATTATACTACAACCAAGCAAGTGCCACATTACTGCGAACACTCTTCATTCGCGCATTATTTGATCAATCGAGATCATGACAATTAAGTCAGAACTTAGTCATCACAATGTGCCATTCAAGTTAGTTTTAATAAATACACCAATTCTCTGGAAAACTCTCCGACTTAAGGCACACATCATAACAGAGATATGCACCAAATTCAACTGAAATGAATTATGAACTTAAAAACGATCAAATGGAAATGTAATTTTACTGAATGCATGTACAAAAGAAGATAGGGTTCTAAAAATGTTGTAAACAACAGTAGCGATGGTTGTCATAAGCAGGGTCGGTGCGACATATTTTTTCTATGCATGCAAGAGAATTTTCAGAGCTCGTTCGAAAAAATTCTTCATCGTACTGCAACAAAGAATCTCTATTCAAGATGATTTGACTATGAATCGTCATGAATTTCACGGTGAATCTCTGGTGAGCGCAAGGCATGTGCCTCGCACCGACCCCGATTATAAGTAGGATTATCATACAACAGTTACCTCTTCGGTTGAATAGAAACGATCTTGTGGTGTTATTCGTTTATCAGTTAGCTCCCATCTCTGTTGGATGGATGGGACGAGATGCACACATCCTCACAGCTACATATCAAAAGCTGCTGTGCCCTTCCGACATAGACACAACTCGGCTCAGTAATGAGACAGTCTATCGCGCGCGACTACGGGCACTCTAGCACGGTTCGTCCATTAATTACAATTAATACGCCTCTATCTCTAAACTTATCCAAAAACTGCTTTATTCATATCTCGACTAGAACTATTACTCATTCAAAGAAACACCAACTGATTACTGATAACTAAACAACAGTGAGACGGCGCACATTACCGGTCCATTGAACAATTTTATGGATACCAGTAAGTGTCTTTGAATTTATACTTATCCGCTCACTTCACTATTTACATTGCTCAATCTAAATCTCAAAGTGAATGGAAACGGCCGTGCGGTGCAACCGATCAGTCAGCAGCCAATATACCCGAGAGACAGTCCATCCTTAGAGCAAACGAACTTCGCGATCTGCATCACCATTCTTAGCACATTCGCTTCATATCTGATGATATGTTCACTGGGTTATGGCTCATTTCATGTGTCTTCTCATACCAATGTAGTTCAGTTCACATTTTAGCCATCAAATAAACCTGAACTACTCTTCGAATGGTATTCTCTTGGAAACACACGAATGCTCCGAATGAGCACGAATGTGCCAGTTAGGTGTGCATCACGCTGCTCTTGTCTAGTGCTACGGGCATCATCACTACGTTGCACCACATTGTGCAACAATCCCGTTTTGTGCTCAAATAAGGACTGCTACACGTGCGTTGTGTGTTGTATCGATATAACACATCAACTTGATTTTTGTTCTGATCACCTGCAAAAAGGTTTCGTTCTTTGCATTAAACGGCCACATCAGACCGCGAAAAAATCTTGTCTGCTGATGCTGCGTCAAACAGTTTGCTGAATGAGAATTCATCCTCTAATAATATCATAAATAATGGACGGGCAATGCTCTCTTCTTTTAGACTCGCATTCCCATGAAACTGCAACAGTTATTAATCCATAGCATATCAGGTAAACCGTTTGAATATTTTGCTTAGAGGACGTCACATTTTGAACACGAAGATTTTATAAAGAAGAGAAACTTGCACATTAACATTCGATTGTCTTATTGGATACTTCTGTTCGTACATTCACCTCTCTTCTCGAATGAGGAATATTTTTGAAAAATTATTCAACAAGTATATCGCATGAACGAAATATATCGATGTCAGTGAAGAATACGCATCTTCTCTGCTAGCACACGGAAAACTAAGCTTGTGCGATCAACTTATAAACACTTTCGACAAAATTAACTAAGCGGCACAAATATGTGAAAAGATAATAAGAGAGCGGCACTAAAACACACTGCGAAATCAAGTGATCCGCAATATGCATGTATGTATTATAGTTCATCTTCAAATCTGACTTAGAGGACTGAATCACATAACGTCAGGAATCACATGAGCAAGAATGCACCGAATAGTTTATACCTTATGAATGTACATCCACATATAAACTTTGTCAAAATATTATCGAACAAAAATTCATTTAGCTTCACTGACATAATTATTCACCAATGCTACGAAAAAGATGTTGAATTTTCCACTTCCGAATGTATTCGTTAACTAAATTCGCTCCAATATGTTCCCTAGATACGATCGTGCGCTTAGCGTTGGAAACACATCGCAAAAGATGAAAATTGCGATCACTTTAAGAGTTTCCGTCTTTTCAACCCAATGAACAACGAAAGCGTTCCGTTGTGTCCAATCGTAAAGAACAAACTTGAAAATGTATCCTCAATATGAGCAATCGCTATGATCATTCCAAAATTCACTAATCAACTGAAATAACCCACTTCAAATTGAGCCCAAAGGCAAGCCAGATGAATGCACACGCATGCGATTGATCGTGCCGGAAAACGAACTCCCCAATTCGTCATATGGAGCCTTAAAATGACGAGAAAAATACTAACAAAATACACAAAACGATACACGAACAATAAATTGTTGAGGCGAACCTCAAAAAATGAAAGTGATTAAGGCTATTCGATACATCTCTCACGTATTGCATCAGTACAAAGTTTTTGGGCTTTATTCCACATTATACACTGAGAATTTGAGAATAAAACTGTTTTATGATGATAAATTTGCCGTATGAAATTCTGAACTGTTGTAGAATTCTGACTCAACAGCGTATGTCAAAACTCACATGTCACTTGCGAACCAATACGCAATTTCAGAGATCTTTCGATTTCCTGCAATAAGACACAGTTTTAGATACACAGGAAGAATTTGGTGATCGAATGATGCTTTGGATCATTGAACGACGAAAAGAACAAACGCAGAAAACGTGACTGGTCTGCACAGATTAGCATTTGAAAAAGACTGCAAAAAAGTTGAACAGACGAGATTTCGAGTAGTAATCTAACTGATGAGCATAACAAAGAGTGCATCAAAGGTGAAGAAATAAAAAGAGGACGTTGCTAATTTCAGAATGTATTAACCACGAAGGCCATTTCATTGAGATAATCAATTTGCACCGTTGGAATGTCACGAAATGCGCTTCCACTTAACAACAAAAGTCATGTAACGAGTGAATAATATTCCAGTTCTACGACTTTTCATAAACAAATATACGTAAACTTTTTCGTTTTCCCTTGACAAAACTTTTCACCAATCAACAAAATGATATAAGTATCAATCGCTATTCGCAGTCATCAACATTTACATTTCTTTTCAACTGATGACATGTGCAAAAAAACATGATGAAAGGTCACAGTCAGCTGACATCACATTCTTTTGCGTAACCCGTCACAAATGCTAAAAAGACAGACGCATGCATGAGTACAGCAGCAAACAGTCAATTGTGTTGATTTAGTGCAAGAAATCATTTTCGCACAAATTTTTTCACTTCCTTCCAGTGATGCCCCAGCTCCGGAGCCAAAGACAGTTTCTTGGACTGTTTCGAAAAAATATCACGGTGACATCTAATAGCCGGAGCTAAGACCTGCATGATAATTCTCTTTTCGGAGCCGGAGCGGAACAAGGCAAATTTTGCAGCTAGAACCGAAAGTTCAAAAGATGTGGAGCCGAAACAGCAGCCAATACTTCAACAATAAAAATCCAGAGCCTGAGTCAAAGTTTTTTATTAATTCAAGGCCCAAGCTGCGGCTGAAACCAAAAATTAAACCGCAATGGATCTACTCTTGAAAAACTTGCAAAACTTCTGGCGATGGCGTGACATGTTAAAAATAATTATTATCCTTTACCAACACTATTTCATCATAATTAAATACGATTGAAATGTGGGATGGATCTGAACACGGGTTTAATTCGTCGAGATCGATGCATCAAGAAAATGAAACATGAATTGCCAATCGTAAACAAACACACTTACCGCGTGCGAAGTTCTGCATATGATTCAGCACGAACGTATGCGGTATATCGACCGACAAATCAAATGCTTCAAAACATCATTGTGAATTTCTTGGAAATTTACATTCTAATCTGAACATTTTCTTTTCCCTTCTCCAATTCTAACCAACTGCTCATTTGAATGCTGCAACCCACTAACGAATTCTTGCAATATCAGTGCTCCAGTCGACGTTCCAGCGACTGCGCTCTACTCCTCATTTAACCGTAAAGCAGATTGTTATTTCCCCTACCAACCGTAAGTTCCCCTCTTCTTCCAAAATGGTCTGTCACCCTGCTTAACTCCTCTCCTTCCCCTCTGAAGCCTTCGTATTCCTCTTCCGGTGATAATCACCAGGCTACAACTAGACTAAACAAGCCCGAGTGCAGATGCAAAACTAAATGAATAAAACATACCGATGGTTTGCAGGATAACGTTTTCTAGAGTTACAATCAGCTGCGCTGCATCATGATAGCGCTGAAATAATCAAAAATTGTGACAACTGAAACTATCAATCGCAGCAAAGCAACAGGGCAGCCAGCATCAATGAATCCTTCGAACGAAAGGTGATATTTATGAAACTCAGATGGATTTCATCGATTTGCATGTCATCGTTCACTGCCCATAATGAAGATGACTTACACTAGTTTCCAAGTTCGGCGTATGTGGGAACTTGATTGCCCACCACACACGTACGATGTGCTCTAATTTGCGTGGACATTCCTCCGATTTCCCAGCCAGGAAAAGACACGCAGCCGCAATGTCCTAGATTCATATCACATCTTATTTCCAGGTCTTTCATATGTCGAAATTTCAACTTCGACTCATTTCATCAAATAATTTTTTGCTAATGAATAATCAGAAATGAACTCACCCTCGGGTCGAATTTGTAGAATGAATGAAAGACGAAGAATCGATGCATATGCATCATTGCTGCACAAATACATAACTGTGATCTGCAAATTTACTAATATGGCCAAATTATTACTACCAATTTCAAGTCAACTCGTTTGATTACTCATGGAATCTGTAAAATATTCTGACTGTTTACCGCATACTTCACTCAATGTATATCATTGATGATACCTCAACTTCCAAAAATTGATGGTATCCACCAACATGAAATCTTGATCATTCTGCTACAAAACCTTCCCGAGTAATAGCTTTACTCGGCAGGAAACTAAACGTTGAAGTGAACACGATAAATGCGGATCACAGGAGAGTACTGGACTGCTGAAGACAGATGACACTTACATCCGTACTCGTGAGTCGTGATTAAGGCGATCAGCCATTTGGTGAATTGTTTGTGCAGCTGCACGTCGTCGTTTCAATTCCTTAAATAATTATGACATCAAAAATGCAACTCTTTCAACAAAAATTGTATTGAATATATTGAAAGGGCAATGCTCTGGCCGCAACACTCCTCAGTACACCGCTATCATTTACGCTAGATAAATATAAGCGGAATAGTAAAAATTCAACGGTTGTTTAAGGGACAGCTTTCCTTTTCGTTTTTTCCGTTGACTCTGATAATCATACTTGGATGAAAGATGCTACATTTTATTATTTCAGAATACTTCCGATACGAACAAGATGAAAGCTGTTGATTCGTGAATTTATTTAAGTGCCCGACTATTAAGCAGCGAGTGAGAAAAATGTAATTTAAACTCACAAAATAGAATCAAGTATCAAAAAGTCCTCAATATGATGCTGATATGAGAGGAAATATTTGCAGTGAGAGCAGAAAACAAATATAATAAAACAAATTCAAGCTCTGTATCAGATCGGTAAACGTGTTCAGAGAGAGCGTGCCAAAAGCAAAGAAACTTTATGAAGATTTTAAAGGTGAAGAACGAATGACAGAGAAGCACTGCTATGGTTGAAGATAAGAAATCACGGCCGTATTAACTACCTCTTCGGGATGCATGCCTTCCCGTATGCTGGGCGTATTCAAGAGTTGTTCTTGAGTGAATATCCACCTGGATGAGGATGGGGTTGCTAGAGCCTTTCTACTCAGGCTCATTGACGACGAAGCAGTCGTACTAGTTGCATCTGTTGCCGCCATTCTCCTTTATCTAAGCAATCACCTAAAATAAATGCAAAATACTACCAGAAACGATTTTAAGCAATAAATTATTGAAATTTTGCAGAAACGACAAAGACAAACGAAGACAGCAAAAACACCTGAATGAATGCGGCAACAAAGATACAATGGGATGCGATAAAACGTCAATTAATGCAATCGTTAGAATAATAAAATAAAATTGCTAAAATCATCGAATAAGAATACCATGAAGGAAAACATTAGAAATTATCACTTTACGACCGTTCAAAATGCATCGATCAAATAAAAGCTTTACGAATGTGAGTCAACGGAAACACACAACAGATGACCTTGTAAGTTCTATAAGAATATAAGCACACAAAAACCTAGAGAAAAGCAATGGCCGAAGTAAACTGAAGCAGGAACATACGTAAAAAAAGAAACTGAAAGTAAAACGCGGTCGTGACGCTTCGCAATTACTGTGCGGCGTGTTAGTGTCGATGCGGTGCGACTCTGTTTTATGCCCACAGTCGAAATCGATAAAGTTCGGTTCGCAATGTGAACATCTTGAATTTTCGTTTAGCCCCGAAAATAGTGTGATTTGCAAGTTTTGTGACCAAATGCATCACAGACAGACAATGGGAAAAGGGTCGAGCTGTTCGCTAGACCACGGGTCCCCGTTCAGTCGACTCATGTGCAAAGTATTTTCTTCTCATTTTCTCATTGTTTTCTCATCATCTGTCAACGCTGGAACGCGATAATGCAGTTGGCTTCTGGTTAGCCCAACCCACATGGTCAGCATTTTGTGCGCGCCCAGGATAATTATATCCTCGCCAAGTTCTATGCGGTCGATGACTCTACCGTGCTAGTAGTCGATCACCCAAAGCTCGTAGCTGAGCAGTGCCGACGCATGTTCACCATTCACCACTAGCTGCATGAACCGAAACGAACTCTGTCTGGGAAGTGACTAGAACACGGTGGTAATCGAGCGGGTGGTAGTACATGTCAGGGGTGTGATTACCTGTCACCTTTTTGTGCGGATGACCGACAAATACGACTGTGACAAGTCTAAACTCGCACAAAAATTATGAGGCCTGCACATGCTACTCAATGATGAGACATGCACAAATTGTGCGAGTGGCACGTTGTCGCGCACGAAATTGTCGTAGACCCGTTTTGTGCGTGAAATACATATTTATCATATCGTCATTTTACTGACTCATCTCAATCTCATTATTCAATTGCGTCACCTGGAAATGAGTGCTCAGTTGAATATTATTCCAACTGCTATATCCTGATCTTCGGCTATTATATTCAGTGGTTGGAGACATCGTGAGGTGGTAATGCCGTTGTTAACGTATTCAATAGAATAGGTCGACTTATTCACCAGCATTAAAATGACCACTCATTACCTAGGTGATATGCGAGACGATATTGCGACAACTGAAAGACTATGCGGTAACCTCAAGCCATTCCAGTGAGCTTAATTATGTGTAAGTGAGGAAATTCGTGAACAGAACAACACATGAACGCATGAAAACAAGATGGGTGAATGGTTCAAGTTGGACGTATATATAGAAAGAGCTTTTTAAACGTCAGCTCCGTACACTCTTATCAGCAGACCATAGGAACATCATTAATGGTGAACATGCGTTCGCATTGCCCGAATTGAACCGAAACGAATTATAAGGTAAAAGAATGGAACAATATGTTATAAGGAAAACACTAGGGGGCTGCCTAATCTAGACACTTTAAGAATGACTTGGTGTGTTACGTGACAATGAGAAAAGCTGTTATCATGTCAGGTATACCTTTGGTTCTTATGGGAGTAGGAGTAGGTAAGATTGTTATTTTCAATAATATTTTCAAATGAATCGCTTAATCACAAGAATGTCATTCATTTGATACGGGGCGCAATAACGTGATAATCACTGAAATGTACAGTTATAAAGGTCTGTGGAGATGTTAATTGATTTGATTGCATTTTAGCATTACTGAATGGAGTCTTGTTCATTATCGACTGATGCATCAACGTCGAACACTGAATTCAAAAAGGTATTCCCCGGTGATCGCCTATTCGCAATTTCAGAGGATCTAAGAGCCGGCATTGGTACTTATGAATTATTTGGGCATATATATGCATCTCTAGCTGGCATCGTCCATGTCTTGCCCGGAACTGAGGTGTGTCTTCTATTTCTTTTCATTTTTGTAGGGTTTTTTAACAGAATAGGAAGTGAACATGGGAATAACCAATGAAGGTTACGATGTAATTACTCGTCATGTTTCAGTGCAGTAAAGAAGTAAGGACAGTTGAAGTACGGAAGAATAACGAAATTCAACATCATATTGTGCCATATATAGGAGGTATTGTTACAGCCAAGGTAAGTGAGGTTAATTTGCAATTCATGAATATTTCACGGTCGAATAGTGTTTTACGAAATTAGCTCAATTTGCGACAATCGGTCACACTTGAAAATTCTATTTTTTTATGAGTTACTCTCATATTCCACTGATCTATAGGTCACATTGAAGTTCTTGGGAAGTGGACATGAATCACTTTAACACTGACACTTCGCGTTAATGTCATACGCAAAGGCAACCATTTTTTTATTTTAATGCCCACTACTTAGGGACAGACTGAGACTGTGACACTTAGGATTAGGTTGACGCTTCAGGCTCATGATCATGCTTAGGGTTTCGGCCGAAACTTATTTATTGGTGCTGTGTGGTTTTATGCACTGTTTTTGGATTGATAATTTCGGCGAAAATCAAATGTAATTTGACGTTTGCCGTATTATACCATATTACTCAGCGTTCGTCAACAAAATAAGGGATCATCCAGTCATCCATATCGCGAAAATTTCATGTTTCTTTTAAATATCTTATTGGAGGAAAGGCGTGAATCGTTTCGTGATCCATACCGAAATGAATTTCTGTTTCGTTTCGTTATTGTTTTAAAAAATTGAAGGTGCTGAACATTGGTGTCAACTTTGCGAAGTGTGGTATCGTTTGTGTTGATACTTCAATGCTCTCGCATCAGTTCAGTGCTGTTTTGAGACGAGAAGATATCAGTAGTGTTCAGCGAGATAAAGTTATTATTTCCTCATTTTTTATCTTTTTTAATTGAATTTTGCACATATATAAACGTTTTTGGTGATTACTTAATGCATTTTCAGCCATGATAGACTCACTTGCATAGATATGCTATCGGTAATTGGAATGTTCATTTGAGAGAAATGTACCGTCGTTAATTCAGATATGTTAACAATGATTCATTCATCGTAGTGCTAGACGCAAAAGTTGTATTGATATTGAAATATTAGATTCAACTTGCAGAAAGTCAAACAATAATATTGCAGACAGAACTATATATGTGTATTCAGCCGGGCGATGTGATATTAGCTCGAGTGATTGGATTTGGTGAATCACAAACAACGTTTGTTTTAAGTATAGCCGAGGATGAGTTAGGTGTTGTTAGTGGCAAAGGGGATCACGGTGAACGCATGATACCGTGTTCATTCACTCATCTCAAGTCTACTCTAACGAACGATACGCAAACTCGCAAAATCGCTAAAATACCTAATCTTAATTCTCAATTCGCATTCAACAATATCAACATTTCGAAAAATTGATCAAGAATCCCTGTTAGATTATACGTAATTCCGTATCAATATTATTACCTCCGTGAATGTACCATTGTGTGATCGTTTGAGTCATTTTGTTGTTAGTACGTAATCGAAACGAACACCTTCGAAGTAAGAATTAAAATAACAAATTGGGATAACAAGATGAACTTGGGATTTAAGCTGTTTGTGTACCTTACAAAGTAGTGTATAATGAGATATGTTCAAAAACGTTGTGCGCATCACGATCACAGCATACAACTGCATTCTCGTTTTCGAAAGTGATGTTCACTCGCACAATCTTTTCAATATGTTAGTATCTCGAAAAAAGTTGAAAATAAAGCTACCCCGAGAATCACTTCATAAATTTGATTCTCTATTTTATAATTTCAAGTCGATTGAATTATGGAATATATATCAATTCGTTTCGATTTGTTGTTGTCGATGAATGAATGAATGCAATTATTAATAATGCGATTATTATCAATAACTGATAAAGAAATTATTGCGTCAACACAGTCGCCTTTAAGCCTATAAGCGATTACATTGAAGTATTCGCAGTTGCTTTACCTTTCTTTACTGATTGTTTTGTTTTGTACAATCGTAAGATTTATTAATGGTGTATGATTGATTGATTGGAAAGATCACAAAATATATTCTATGTTGGATTTATTGCGGAATTCAATTCATCACCGTAGCATTTGATACGATTGTACAAGTGGATGATCATACTCTAACACATACGAAGTGTTTTCTTTGTAAACGTGAACTCAGATTTATGCGATTGAACGAATATTGCCAAATGATTGTGTGAAGATGTCGAAGTTTTTGTTGGGTCGATCGTGTAACAACAGTAATGAAGATATTGCAGTATCATTATTTGATGCGTTCATCGTATGCGAACTCTCAACATAGTTTGGAAACGAGCAACAACCATCATCAAGTGTTGACGCAGTCAGCGTTTGGATACGGTGTACGTTACCCTTATATGTCAAATCAATATGAACTGATTCCTCATTACACTCTTTCTGAAGGCCGTTTTTAGAATTATGTATTTTACAGTACATATTTGTATGTAACAAAGAATTATGACAACATTTATTCCAACTGAAACGATTCACTTCGATTGACAAGCTCAAGTGAATTCGTAAGAGTATTTTCGTTGTTCAGTAACCTATGCCACATCTACTCTATGCCCATGCGTAAGTTTGAGACTATCTGATGCTCAGATGATGGCGTAATTGAAAGTCAGCAATTCGGTCGACTTTCACGATGTGTTGAATTTGTATTATTCAACTTTTAATGCATGTACTTATGTGCAGTATAATTTATGTGTTTGTAAATGCTTTTTATGACTGATGACCGTGTGGATTATCGTGCATTCAGTGAATGTATTCTTAGAAATTTGAATAACCGTCGATTTTGTCGCCTAGTAACAAGGGATTAATTGAAGTATTGATCTCTTACTGAATCAATTTACTGTCGGATACCTTTAATCATATCCGTAGAGGATTACATCCTACTCGTTGTTGCTCTCGAGAGCTTCCTTGTGGTTACATAACAATGTATTGAGGATGTTAGTGAGCGTGTGTTAGTAACATTGAGTTGAATATTTATTCAAATTGCATATCGGTCGTCGTGATAAGATGAAATGCAAAGAAATATGGTGTAATATGAGCTATGCATAAATCATCTTCACTCAAATGAAATCACACTATGCAGAATTGGATGTGCAATTGCTGAGTAATAATTTTTTGTTGTTTGCTCGTTGCATGCCATTTCGGATGGCAGTTATGCGGGATGAGGCTCGATGGTTTTTGTTTGGTCATAACAATATGTTACGTAGTTGTTTCGTTTTTGATATTTGTTTTTGTGAATGACAAAACAAGATTTTTTTGCTGTGTGATGGATGTGTGGTTAAGGATGCGTTTGGACGCTATAAATCAATTTTATTCATCGTATTGAATAGCATTCAATATGTAACTAAATTGGTTCAGTTGAATATTCATTCAGTAATTTATGGTATGCTCGAAACAGATGCAGCAAATGATGAGTGTTTGGAATGGAGCGGTCTTAAAGGAATGATGGATCATTGCAGATATCACCGTCGTTATCCACGCAAACGTCTGGTTTATGCACACTTCTACCTCCTCCACCGGCACCGCCATTCGATCATCAATCATCGGCATCATCGTTGTTGATTCCCCAATTCAATCCATCTTTGCCTGAACCGACATTTGTGAATTCGACCATATATTTAGCCGATTCATCACTTCAACCACCTCCCGCACCCCCTTCCCAACCGCAAACGTTACTATCGTTTTCAACCCAATCATCGGTGCTTCAAACAACTCCCAGTTCAACTCATATCACCTCACAACTGCAACAAAACACCAACTATTTCATTAATTGTTTGTTTCCATCTGCTATCCATTTGTGCATTTTTCATTAAGTTTGAACTGGTGTCTTCACGAGTGTTCTCGATCATAATACTGTTTGTTCCATGTAATCTGTTCAACTAAATTTCGGCTTTCTATCACTTAAATATTATTACATAAGGATGTATTCAATTGTTGGCATACACCTAAGTGATGTTGTTGGCATCGAACTAGCGATATGTATGTTAAAGGTGAAGGAAACGGATCAGCAATTAACACAGTCACAACACCGCAATCCGTGTATTGGTCCGCTGGTGGAGCATTTTATGAGAACGTGAATGGTTTTGGTGGTGCGAATAGTTATGTGAATACTATGAATGAATCTGTTCGTAATAACGTGAACGCTTACGATTCAGAGACGTTTTATGCTGGTGAGTTATTGACGACGTTGCTGACGAAACATATAATAACGTGCACTGGCAAATTGATTTTAAGAAAAGGAATGTAAGCGAAATTGATAAACATTATGAATATATTTGCATTTTGTGAGTGAATAACAGTATTTTAGCGGTACTACAATACTGAATGAATTGCCGGTCTTAAACTCATTTCATTTTATCACAGGTGTGCGTAAGTCAACATTGGCGAATGATCAACCACCATCAACACAATCTCAGATGCCTACCTCATCGTTTATCTCGTGCGTAGAGTCGAACCTAGAAAGTGGTAATCAGCTTTACAGCAATTTGATCGATCCTCCGCCACCACCTCCTCCATTCATAATTGTGAGTTTGTTGTTCATTTATTTCAGCGGTAAATCAGTTGTTAAGTTTGGTTGTTATCGTTTCTTTTAATTATCTCTTTTATGAATTGTTTTGAATTGTATGTGAAGTTGGTGAATTTCTCGAAACGCAATTTCCAGCCGACTTTGAATCGACGATATGATTTTCATTTCGTTTTGCTTTTGCATTAAGAATAATGCCAATCAATACTCTACGGATTGTAATGAAATAATATTAAGGAATATGCACCGGGTGACCGCGCTGTGTACAATGGACAGGATGCTGACCAAGGTATCAATGTGATTTTTGATTTTTACGTTTATCTTTTATTAAAACTTTATTATTTTAGCTTTCAGTGTGATCAGTGTAGCTCCGTACAAAATTTTTGATTAATTATGAATCATTCATCGATTGTCATCAAAAATATTCGACTGTTTTCAATGAGTTTACATTAACATAGTTTATGAATTTATATCATATTCTCTAATATTTGCGTATGGTATCAACATTAGCTCCTGTTGCATATGATTCGGTGAAGTATTGTTTCAGGTGGTAATCTTGGTGATAATCATGATCATGAAGAGATGGATTGTAGTGATGATGAAATGGTGGAGGTAATTTATATGCATTGTGCAATTTTATGATGTTATGTTTATGTTTGCAGTATGAATATTGTTTACAATAATTCTCATCTGTACGAATGGATGTGATATAATTGGCGTTCTTCATTCAAACATTCATCACAGTTTAATCATTATGTTTCAATGAATGTATCGTTTCATAAAAGATGGACTATTTCCCCTGATTTGAGATGAAAAATGATAAATTTTAAAGAATAATCAAGAATCATCGTTGCAATCGGACAAGGAACGACACCTCATTAATCAGCATTCCATTACCTCTCAAGTAGAATTGCAGCCGCCACGTGGTTCGTCTTTCAAGAGTCATCCTCTTAATTTTTTTATCTCCTTTTATCCTTTTGGACTTGTTTATACCATTCTGTTTCGCTGTCTTGTATTTGTATATATCATTTATGAGTATATAAGTGGTTGTTTTGATTCATCACGTTTTGCTACTAGCAATCAAGCATTTATTTCATATACCGAGGTAGGTAGTATTATTTTATGCAATTTTCAGATTGTTCACAAAATTTTTCGAGTGAGTCCAAAAAAGATCAAGACAATAAAGAAGCACTACTGACGTGTCGATCTCAGTTCAAAGGTATTCTTTATAAATTGCCCAAAAATAGCAGTCGTCCACAAACGTCAGAAGGAAGGACGTTCCCACTGAAATCACATAACAATCTTATCTTCATGGATGATTACGCAGACACATATGAAAAGGTTCCTTTCCTCCAGTAATAATTTGTATAATATAACATAATTGCTTTATTGGCTCAAGATTAATTACTTCTGTTGTTTTGTTGCCCGTGAAGAACAGAAGTAGTTAAATCATTTGGAATGTTCTCCGTGTTGTGTTGATTTCTTCGTTTACATATGAATGTCACAGATCATAGGGTTAGTGAAAGGAATAGAGTGAATGAATGATGTGTTGCAGAAGGATCGTGAATCAGTGTTTGCCGTATCGAATGTGTTATCAACGTTAAGACGAGACAAGAAAGTGACATCAAAACAGCCCTTACCCATACCTCAATCGTCATCAGTTATCGTGCGAACAGCCACCAAATTAATTCGCAAAACAGCATCTGCAATTGCGTTTCATCCCCATCAGTCATCAGACAATAATAATCAGCTATCATCTAACAATTCTACAAAACTGCTCAATAAAACTTCTACAGGTCACTTTTGTGATTTTCAATACGCTTTTGTGTTCGAACATTTATTCACACCTACGAAGAGCATCGGAGTTTTTTAGATGAAAGAATGTCTTGGTTTTGATCGCAGTCGTGCGTTTTCCAAATATTGCTGCTATTTGAGAGGATTTGTTTCAGTTTCATTTCTGTGCATGTTTAATCAAACATAATGGATCGGGCTTAGTGGTTCGATCGTCAATGACGATCTTTCGATAAAATTCACGGGTAAAGTGAGATGAAGGAATGAGAATTTTTTTTCACTATAATTGTTTCCTAATGTGAAAGTGCTACGATATAATCATTCTTGCTAACACAGATAGTAATAGTTTGATTAATTCAGTGAATGATACATCCCTGTCACAGTCATCGTTAGTGTCGAATCAGCCCGCGAAGAACTCATTTGCAGTCGGTCAGCAGTTGCCTCACCTAACGAAAGTTGCATCTTTATCATCCCCACAAAATGCGTCAGGTGAGTGGTTTCATTTCTGATTAGTAACAGCTTTTTTGTAAATAGGTGTGAGATGTCAACGATATCGTACGTTCTGTGATTGAATTATAACGAATTGGTATTGATTTAAGTGTACCTAAAGGTCATAAGAATAACCCTGAGTGAATAAAAATTATTCAAAAAGTGATCATTCCATGCTGCAGCATATTTATTTAGTCCATCCCGAGTTATATATTGACAATTTCGTTTCATTTTCGTACCTCTCTTTAGGTCTTCTGTAGTTAACGGGCGCTCTGGTGTAATGTACCCTTTGCGCGCCTAGTAAAATGCGCGTAGTGCAAC
Source organism: Anisakis pegreffii (assembly GCA_035041965.1). NCBI lineage: Eukaryota > Metazoa > Nematoda > Chromadorea > Rhabditida > Anisakidae > Anisakis > Anisakis pegreffii. The sequence continues at coordinate 18,430 of JAPYMA010000437.1, forward strand.
ACATCAATCGATCACATGAGCAAATGGAAACATTTTTCGATGTGTTTCGATATCAAACCACAGAGACCTTAAATTTCAGAAGTACCACTTAATGTGACCTTTTCATCGTATTTCTTCCGTGACATTTTCTGAAAATTTGGTGCTCATAAGACGCTCGGAATCGACTCTGATTCAGAGTAATGCAGCCATCTGTGTATGTTTCCCAAACGTGCTTATTTTCTTATGTTTATGATTTTGATTCTTCATGGTGAACTTGCAGGAGGTGAGCAAGTATCGCCATTGAAACAGTTCGGTTCATTGAAACTCCAGAAACCACCGTCAAATGTTACTCTGAAGAGAGTGTACAGCAGTGGTACGTTATCGAGAAATGGTATGTCGTGGCGAAGGAGAAGGACAAATGAAGGACTCGATGATGCGGTTGTTATAAGATTTGTTAATCTTCAGTGATCAGTCGATGACTGAAATCACTTCGCATCTCCATCCTGCGAAGTTTTATTGATTCATCCAGCTATCACTTATTTGACATTTGATTTTCACTCTTCTTGAATTATCTTTCAGTTCAACGGTTCATTATTATGTGTGTTATTTCTTTATGCAAAATCAACTCAATAGTATTATTGTGAAATTTTCTTTTGAAGGCAGAGGCAGTCAACGATGTACAAAATGCTAAGATCAATCGACGTTTACTGCGCATTAACGGTAACTGTTTCGTAGTGTATCCCGTTTTATTGCTCTTCAGTCGCTCATGACCGATAGACGTTTTCTGTTTCACGTTGTATGCACTCGCAAAAAGGTTCCTCCCAAAAATACGCAAGAAAATTGCGTCTTCATTGTCATTTCATGGTTGCCACATAGTATCAAAGAGGAATTTAAAGTTACGTCAATATTTTTTTAATACCATTCAACGACAAATGTGAACGAACAAAATGCCGTTTTGATTTTACCAACCTAAAATACAAAATTACCCAAAGACTTGTGATTGTTTAAGAATCATTTATGAAAGAATAAGTGTTCTTTGTTGTCTTGATGACATTTAATCAAGCACCGATGACATTTAATCAAATTTAGATCGACTGTTCACTGAAGATTCAAACGCTTGTTATGAGTTCGCAGAGCGTGGTGAATGTTCGGCGGGTGTATTCTGCATATACGATCACGATGATAGCAACGCACATCGAAATGAGGCTCTTTGTTCTGCGTACGTTTGGCTTTTTATTTATGTCAATAAGCACTGCCTAACTACAACAAGACCGATCAGGATTTTGTTGCAGTTAGGCAGTGGTTATTGACTCGATGAGTTGCGTTCGTTTCGTAGTATATTCAGCGGATTCGAAATTGATTTAGCTGACGCATCTCAACTACCGATGATGTTTGGATGTTTGCTAAAATCAAAGATGACTTAAAAATGTATTGAAGGCTTCTATGTGGTCGATGTCGCGATGTGAATTGTCCGTACAGTCATAACTTAAATGAACATCAACTTCCAATTTGTGATTACTTCGAGCGTATGGTGTGCACAATTGAGCACTGTCCATTCCTGCACGTCAAATATAATGCTTCCTTGAAACCGTGTGAAAAATTCCAGCGGGGGATTTGCAAACTCGGGTCCGATGTAAGTTCATGTAACACGTTACACTTTATCAGTATAAATTTATCACCATTAGTTTTGATCAGCTATAAGATGCAGCCGATTATTCAGCTCACTTATTTTGGAAATCAGGTATTAACGAATCCAAACTTTTAGTTAGATTTGGAATTTTTTGTGCTGTTTTTCTTGTGAAAGGAATGAAAAAATTGAGAATTTTTTTCATGTACTTTACAATATGTGTTATATAATAGGTATAAGCCGGACCATAGCCTGGCTCAGGCTCACAACAATAATGATATCGGGTTCGATTCCCGTTCGCGGAGGAAACTTTTGCTCGAAACCGAGTGGTGTACCAATATCATTATTGTTGTCAGCCTGAGCAAGGCTATGATCCGGCTTATACCTATTATCCAGTTATCTGTTATTATTCGTTATGTTATCGTGATCGCGGATAAGATCAGTTCGCTCTGATTGTAGCATTATATGCTCATCAGATCAGTTTCGCATTATGTGCACTGAAGAACTGATTGCGATCTTAACACAACCACTCGGCAGAGACTGAACGGTCTCCGCGGTAGCTCAGAGGTAGAGCCCCAACCAGTAATTGGTACGTCGCGGGTTCGATTCCCGTTCGCGGAGGAAAGTTTTGCTTGAAACCGAGTGGTGTACCAATATCAATATGTGTTGTATTGATGTTTGTGGAGGTGTTCAGTGATCAGTTAGTCGCACTGGCGATGATGTAAATAAAGTACCTTGAAGGATGATATTTATCCTCTTCGTCGGTTTGAGGTGCAACATATCACCCTAAGGATCGGTGTCTAATCTTCTCTCTGAGTCAGTGTCGACTATCCAAATACGTGTCATATTGTGGTACATATATAGAGAATATATGACGTCGATCTCATATGATAATGATTGAATGAAGGAAATAGAACTGTTTAAAAATAAATCAAAATCAAAACGTAAATGTGATTGCACGATAGATTTCTTCATGAGATATGCCAGTTCAGTTTCAAGTGGATAGAATTCAGTTTTGAAATGCAGCGAATGAAATTGATCCGATTTCAGTGCTCAAATCCTCACCGTTACTATAGAGGTCTGATTAGAAAGAGAGGTGTACCACTCATTATGGGCAAACGGCTAAAACCGCGACAGTTCGTTTTTATGCTTCTTTAATTTATACCTCGATCACCTTCTAATATTTCTTTCTGTTTTATTACTATAATTGTTGCTATTGTACAGGTGCCAAGCTTACTTGCACTGGCTTACTACTGAGGCTGACATATTTTACTGAAAGATTTGATTGAATTGCAAAATTTGGATTTTATTCATTTAACCAATTTATTCCCATTTTCTCACAATCCCACCAAATCGGCATTTAGCAATTTATATTTGATTATTATTATTATTATCCAAATTTTTGATCGATGCATGCTGAATTGCGGTTCCCTCTATCTCGGTCTGCATTTGAAAATATTCCACTGAATATTTGGGCATTCATTCTTTAAAAAATGAGAACTTTTGTGATGAATTGTCGTTATTGTTCCACTAGTGTAGTAGCTCTGCTGCGCGCAACGCTGTTGCGGAACAAGGAGAGGATTTAAACGAGTCGAAGGATGATGACAGTGTATTGCTGTGGATCACGTGACTAATGCTCATCGGTTTGTTCATTCCCTTATTGGACGCTGATAATAAGCACTTCGAATTTGTCTTTTGTGACAACGTCTCATTGAATTGGTCACTTCACATTAGTCGAAATTATATAATTGCTATTCTAATCAAGTGGAAAGTGAACGTTGAACACATTTTTTTAACGATCGTCACTTTAGTGTTTTCATCCAATCCAAAATGAGTTCAGTGTTCAGTATATACGTTTATCATTTCATTATTTTTGCATTCTTTGCTTCTTAATCATTTTTTCATTGGCCAACATTAGTTTATTGTTTTTTGTCTAAGATTTGGGTGAATGGATGCTATTTTACACGCTCAATTCTGGTAAATTGTTTTCTTTTCTTATTTTAGGTAAGTGAGACGTATCAAATTTTATTGTTTGCCAATTGATCGTGATTAGTTTTGGTGGTGATTTGTTTAAGGGCGATGCATTTCTTCCGTTGTTTCGTTTCGTTTGTCATTTGTCCAATTATTTGCTGATTCCATTTGCATATTTATTTTTAACTGGAGTCGCGTTGTGTGAAATCTTTGAATATAAAACAACTTTCAATCGATTCCAGTAAATCTTTCAGAGGCAATTACAGCCATGTTATACTTTATCTAAATTAGCTGCTTATAAATGCTCCACAATGTTGTTCGTATCCCGCTTGAATAGTTTTCGAATTTAATGTCTCCTCTCGTCATTGTCGTTGATAAGTTTTTTTTGAACGCACTAATGCGAACTGTCCGCATGTCAGGACAGGTAATAAATGTATATTTTAGTTCCCCAATGCATTGCTCATAGATAGTTTACTGCCAATCGGTAACGCGTTTTCAAAACGAAATAAACTAACGCTAGCATCCTGTTGGAGTGAAGAAAATGCAAAGAGAGCGCTAGACATGTATATTCGTTATTTGCCAGGGAATCAGCCAGTACAAATTGCTAAATCTCATGAATTTCATAAAATATCTCATATTGTTCGTTGTGTGTAAGTTGTGTTGGTGTATATTGCTGTTGGTTTGTTTTCGCATTTTTAAACTATAGTTGGCGCAAATTGTGACACTCGATTTAGAGAGATGAAAGAGAGAGGTGACGTGCCATGTTTGATTCGCAGGCAGTGATTGAGCATTTCAACGGTCAACTTCAGAGATGCGGCCGTTGTTGGCTCTAAATGCTTACGTTATTCACTCATGCAGTTTGTGTTTGTTGTGGTGTCAGTTTGCGATAAAGAAATACAGGTTCGTTTCAGGGCGCTTGCATGTACTCTTTGTATGCTCGACAAAACAAACAATCAACTCAACTTAACGCTTCCAAGGATCATTGCCCTCCGAAACTGTGCCTCACTGAACTGAATTATTTTTCGCCGTGATCACACACGGTAAGCTTAGTGATATGTAGTTTTGTGCGAAAGTATCGCATATTTCACATCATTTCAACTAGTGGAAAATAGTTTTCTTTTATTGCATCGCTATCTGCCATTTGTTTCACAATTCATTTTGTGTATGTTGTTCATTACGTGATTTTTTTTGTGTTTGTCTTTGTAAAATAATACCTTCGAGTTATAATAAACTTAAAAAACGAAGGCAAATATGGTCTTGAAAATCCATGCTGAATAAAAAGATTTTCAATTAGCCTGTTGTTCTGTGTATACGCTCTGAATTCGTTCTTGCTGGATTCTGAATAGATAGTCGTTAAACTGCCTATTAAAGCGTTGTGAAATGAAACATCCGGTTACATGTTGTGGGGAATTTGAACATATCAGGAACTTGAAGCTCAATTTTAAAAAGCCACAAAATACTCCAAAAAAGCCCTGATTTAGTGATATTTAATACTGTGAACATGTATTGTGTGTTGCTTTCTTTTGGAGACGAATGTCCCAGTTGAATGGCCTCACTAACTTACAAATCGAATATTCAACAAATTATCAAATTCAAAATTTGTCAAACATTGTGCAGCTTTTCCTTCGGTGACAATAGCTCGTATGACAATATTTACGTGCATACTTCTAAGGATCAAAGATAAACGCTTGTTGGGGTCGAAGCATCAGTCAAGTAATAAATGATGCCATCTTTTTATTCCATTCATCCACACGGTGCTTAATAAGATTTCAACCCTAAGAATCGTTTATGACTGATAATATTTGCCAAAAGTTCTGTTTCGCCAATAATTTTATAGTGCTAAATAAAACCACAGTGACCTGCTCGATAAGAATTTTCACTACCATATCACTTGACATTGAATTCCATGAGTTTAAAAGCCAGAATTATCCCAATTGAGTCGATTAGAATAAGGATTCATAAGAAATTTATAATCTCGTTTGAAATTTATAATTTGCGAAAATAATGAGATGAGATAATACTAAAAACACAATATGACTATGACAATTATCTGAACACACCATGAGAACAATTGTTCAATGAGGTGATGAACGCATAGTGATAAACACCTGAAAATGAATCAGACCTTATCTATCGTTTTGTGGGTATCTGAGAGCATCGTAATGCATTTTGAAAATGGATCAATCGTAGAAACGTTTCACGTTTGAGTCCGATAATGCTTCTTGCAGAAATTCTAGGCAGTTTTTGCGATCGTTAATGATATCAGCGTTTTCTTGAAGATGTTCATCGTGAAAACGAAATGGACCACCGAGAAATGCAGGGAATCCCATTCCGAATACACAGCCGACATCACCTTCCATCTGAATTTATTATTCATCTGAATCGATTGATGATTTCAATTTCAACTGAATCCCGTCATATCATTACTCTCACAAACGAAAAAATCATTTCATGAAAATTGACAAAACATTTGATTAACTGATGTTCGATAAATGTGGTCAGCGATTTGATATGACCGAACAGTATCTGATTCATATACTGAGAAATGATGATAGTGGTTTTCCGAAAGACAAATGAAACTTAAAAGTTCTAAATGAGTTGAAAGATATTTTTGGAGTGAACCGAACGCCGACCAGAAAATTCAATGATATGTCCCAAACTGATAGCATATACCGTAACTCATTCAATAACAGTTTCAGAAAAGTTGGAGATAACTTTCAATGAGGGCCTTTACTTTTTAAGAGTATCATATTTTGTCGAGCGTCATCATCGCAGGATAAATAAGATATCTGCTGAATCAGGTGATGTGAATCCAGCGATTGTCACGATTCTCGTAATTCATCAGGAGGGGATGAGTGATTTTTAGAAAGATGTGAGAATATCAATCGGAAATAATATTACCGGTGAACTGATGATGTTCGCATGGAAGCAGTTGAGCGCAACATTGCAAATGGCGAGTACAAGTCTCATCTGATGATCTCTTTCATTCATTTCGCTCTTTGGAATTATGCACTCACTTTTGCTTGAAAGTATATCGTATTGCGTATTCGATTTCTTATTTCTTTGTCCGTTTGAGTACGTGTACAACCCTCGACCACACTTCTTACCGATTTTCTTTGAATCTACTAACTGTAATTGTTGGGCGTTGCAATTTCTCTCACATTAATATTATCATTATCCCAACATCAAAAAATACACTCGAGTACCGGTTCATTATAGTTGTTTCTTGTCGATCATGCAAGGATTTTTACTTCAAAGAGGATCACGCAAAAAAAGAACCCTATTTTCCGTAGCACAAAAAAAACTGAAACAAAATGAGTGCTGAACGGATCGATCTGTAATGAATTGGTGAATTTTTACTTGCAACTGTGGATGGATATAAAGTTCTTAAAATGACGCCAAATCCAAGTAATGTTCTGAAGTGACACATTTTGGTATAATATTCGCAATATATGATGCTAAGTTAGTGTGCTGTTTTATGATATATTGCATTGTATTGTAATGAATTGTAATGTAGCTGGAAATATGCAGGAATTACTTGAATGAATGCATAATGAATGAGGCAATGGTTTAACCTTTTGAATAAAATCGAGCTTGAAATGGTAGTTGGAAGTTGTGAATCGACTGACAACATCGTTAATGACATCAAGTCCAATTGCATCTGATAATTCAGCAAAATTCATCATGAAACCAGTTGCGCTTAACAATTTATCAACATCATTCGCATTTTTCAAGTATCCCTCACATATCTGCCGATCCAGTTCATTAATTGCAGCCAGCATGCATTGAACAATGTAATATCCCGGTTTCTCGTTTGCATCTGTACTTGATAGCATCAACTTCTTTTGTAATTGCACTGCAACAAGTGAATTAATAGTGATGATTTTCGTCTGAAACTGCAAACAAAGTTTGGTTGTTTTTTTTGCGGTTGGCAATGGGGAAATCGCTACCAGCAAAAAGCTGATGAACAGTTGAATGCGATCCCAAAACAGATGCACGCACAATTCAGCAATCGTCAATTAAGCGAAGTGTACTTACGTAAGGATGCCACTGTTGCGATCGACTTTTGGTTTGTTTTGTTGTGTTTGATCAATTCCGCACATTCGACACGCTCAACAGGCATCACATAGAAAACACCAAGAATACGTTCGGGATATTTACATTTTGAACAGAGTTGCTCGAGCGATTCACCGAAACTGTTCACAGCTATCGGAACTTCACTGCCCACTACCAGTTCAACCTAGCAATTTTGTATCTCTGATTATGCGGTGCGTATGAGTTGCATTAGAACAATGAACTCGAGTTCATTTGCAGTATCTCATTCATAGGAATAGTGAATCAATAAGAAGTTATTTTTAAACATTTAAGATGCCATTTATTTTCAAACCTTCTCCAGTAAATCTGTGTACGATTGAAATGATGACTCAAATTCTGATGTCATAATCACAACGTCTGTACATTTGATTTCATCATAAGAATCTGTTAAAACTATGTTCTTGATGGTTTCACTTGCGAGTCTCGCACCGATTTTTCGTTTCGAAACGGCTGAAATCGAATGAGTGATGATGCAATTCGGGGAGATACATAGCCAGCCCTATGCCTATAGAAATGAATGAACTGATTACACAGATAGATCAGTATTCTTGTTGTGTGTAAGAAAGAGGATTCATTTCATCTGAATGTTTAATGATTGCAGAGGAAATCATTGGGAAATTTGAATTGCGTTTCATAATCACTTAATTTTGTTTCATTTCAAACATTACAGATTGACGATAAATTAATGTGATAAGACGGTGAAATGTTGAGAGAGACCGTTTTCGAAGTATTTCTTGATGCGTTTCATTGAGTGATCTTGATTGGCCGCATGAATCTGATCGACTAAAATCACTTTAATACTCTTCGAAGCAGTTATGTTCGCAAGACCAATACCTAGTTCAGTTGCACCAATGATTGAAACGGTTCTAGAAAGGCACAGTTGAAATTCAACTTTGATGCATCGCAGAAGAAGAGAATGAAAAAATATCATTAGAAGAAACACAGTTTTGATTATTCTCTTCTTGCATTTGACTGTTTTTCTTCGAATTTTGATTATTTCTTATCATTGAAATTTGTTTTTCTTTTGTTGACTGGTGTCTGCACTTGAAAAGGATTGTTGCTGTTGAATGATTAAATAAAAATGTTTGGCCACTTAATCACTTAATAAAATTTTTCCCGAAAAAATCACCGTGACCACTGCAAATTTTGAAGGAGGACTTGAAAGTAACGATTAGTGATGAGTATCGTTTTCTTTCTGAGTAGTGTTTTAGCAGTAAGAATTGCCATTTTTTTGGTAAACGGCACTTTCAGCGAGAAGTTTTTGCTATTTTATCATCAGTAGTGCTGCTAGCGGATTATTTTCCACCGAAAAAAAAGAGTATTCTTTAGCAATTTAGGCAATCAGTGAGGCTTCACTGGGTGCCCACCAACGGGTGTTGCAATACCTAATTGGTTCTGGAGAGCCGAAACGTTGTTTCTTGCATTTTGTGGATGCATTGAATAGGCCAATTAAAGCTTTTGATTGACTCGATTGTGTTAACTGACCGAACTCCTAAAGTTGAAAGGTACTCATTTCAAGCTGAATTTTTTCTGAATGAGCAAATAAAATTTTTTTTGTGATAAAGAACAGTGTTAAGATCAACTGGTGTTAGATGGGTGGCAACTATCTGATTGAACAGTCATTCAACATTTTCACTGCTTATAAGAATGTTGCCAATGTACCGCTAACTAACATCACATAAAAAGAAAACAACTATCTGATTGAACAGTCATTCAATATTTTCACTGCTTATAAGAATGTTGCCAATGTACCGCTAACTAACATCACATAAAAAGAAAACAACTATCTGATTGAACAGTCATTCAACATTTTCACTGCTTATAAGAATGTTGCCAATGTACCGCTAACTAACATCACATAAAAAGAAAACAACTATCTGCTGTTCTAACGACCACATTCTATAATGTAATTGCCATTGACTTTGAAACATCCGTTATTTCTACCTCATCTCTCTAAGTTTTAGCCATAAGTGTCGATAAAACTCAGAAAGATGAGGTGGGTAAATAAGCCAACACTAAAATTGAATGAAGCGTTTGTCATTCGTAATAGAGATTAAATCGCATCGTTCACCTCAGCTTCAGTGGCATAACCAATCGACGGTCCTCGAAAGACACCATCTTCGATGCATTTCAAAATAGCGTACGTTGCTGGATAATGGTTACCACCCTTGCTATAAATCTTAAAGAGATGAATGATTAGGTAATCACTCATTCATTCAAGCCATATCCCTCGATTACTACAATACTAGAAGAAACATGTTTGATCGCATGAGAATGTGTTTAGGTTACTACCAACCGGGCAGCTCAAGGATGCTAAAATATTTCACGATGGATATTTCAGAAAGAGGAGTAACCATTGAGATTGTGGAAGGTTTTATGAAACGATTCCAAACGATTGACGATGACATTATCCATTGATAAGCAGTTTGCCATAATGATGCACAACGATCAACTTTCAGTGTTTTTGTCGCTAATCGAAGTGCTGCCTGCACTCCAATCTGTTCAAGATAACATAATGATTTTGCACCATCCACTTCACCGTCTTCCTGAATCATTTCTTGTTTACAATCAAGTTCGTCAAGTTTTTCCGGATCGAAATCATATCCGTTTGGTTAACCTTTACAAATAAGATCCTTCAACAGTAAAATGGAAGCAAACGAGCAGATTTTTTGAATTTTTGCCATCAGTTGACAAACTTTTGAATCGATAACAATGATTCGATTCATTTATAGTATATCAAATGTATGGTTTGCAATGTGTAGATGTTACGTTGAGAACAGGATCAAGTAGAACGTCAATAATGCCGAATTGCTTCGCCTTTTGCGCATCAATCGAACGTCCGCTGAGCATCATATCAAGAGCAGTTGGTAACGCGACAATTCTCGGCAGTCTTTGCGTACCGCCTGCACCAGGTAAAAGACCAAGACGTACTTCGGGAAACGAAAACGCAGTTCGATCGCTTCTCACTGCGATACGATAATGACATGCTAAAGCCAATTCCAGCCCTCCGCCCATGCAAGATCCTATAAAAAGCTCGTCATAAAGGATTGTTAAACTTCGAAGTAAGGAGAATCGAGACCCTCGAAATAAGTGTTCGTTGTAGAATCTCTTGCAAAGTTAAGAGGTGAGAGAAGCCAAGGAAATGATTAGCATTTTGAATGCCATCACCGAATGCGGTTAAGACAAAAGAAAAACGTCTGCTTGCGATGCCTGAGATTTGGGAATTAGCAATTAAAGTTGTTTGATAAGAGTTCAGAGACTTTTCGAGGAATTAAAACTCGTTGAAAGGAATATCATCAACTTTGGCTTTGAGTGATTTGTGCGACTAACCCATTATTGCGGCCACAATCGGAATTTGACTGTCTTCGAGTTGTTGAAATTTCCTTTGACCATTTTGAGACATTTCGGTAGCTTCTTGAACGGACTTAGCATTTTTGAGCATTTCAACATCAGCGCCCGCAATAAAACTATTGTGTTTAGCTGACATTACCAATATGGCGTTGATATCACCACGATTTTGCACATCTTCCATCAATTTACCAAATGCCTCTATTACTGCACCATTCAGTACGTTCTCCTTTAGAGGAAATTCGATCATTAATAGCGTGAAATACATGTAACAAATATATGTTATCGCACATGTGATATAATACTTGCTATTAATGGCAGCTTGTAATAGATGCCTCAACAATGATAGTAATAAGAGAAACAAAATCGTTCACCTTGCCAGGTCCATCAATTTTAACGACTGCAACCCCACAACGAATGACCATCGACAGTGGTGCAAACTGCTCCATTCTTAAAAGTATTCATTACCATTTTGAAGTCCCCATTATATATTAACCGGGAATGCATATGAACTTCATCTACCAACAATATGGACAATATGGCTTGAAGATGATTACTTGCAAAGAGAGAGTTGTACATTTTCATCATACAAAACGAACAAAAGTCACTCGTAATATCAGATTACTGGTTCAATAGATGAAACATCTCGCGAAAGTTGACATAGTCAGATGCAATGTTATTATCAACGTATCAAATACAGCCTCACTCAGTCGAAAACAAAACAGTTTCTCAATTTTGACATTCTTTATCAAATCAATCAGCCATTGAAGCATTAAGCAAAAAATGAAACGATTTGAAGCTCTCTCCTTACAACAGCATAACTACGAGCATTTATGTGATCGCATATAACAACGATATGCTGGAACTATGAGCTACTTTTTTGAAAATATTCAAAAAAAAACTAACTCAGTTCCAGCATCCTCCATATTGTTACATTTAATGTCTTTAACGTAACGAATAGTCGAAGAGCTTTCAAATAACTGAAAAGATGTAAATAAATCAAGGAAAATGTTCATGCATAGTGTAGCATTTGCACTGAACGCCTCCACTCTACTCCCTTATGGTGTTTATCAAGTTGTTCGTCCAGTGCACTCATAAACAGTGCCAAACAACTCGCCTTTATCAACGTCTTGCAATTCACATTAGAAACTAATTGCCCTTTCGTACGCAATCGATACCAACGTTGTGATATCACTTTCTAGTGACATTCCATTCTCAAATGAAACCAGACTATTCATATTACAATCTTTCATGCAAATGACATCTCTGTGAAACAATCTGATTACGCAGTGAATAATTTTCCTGAGCATTTTACCTGCCGTGATAAACGCTTCTGGTTATATCATTACCACAGTGGGTAACGATTAATGTATTGAACTTTCTCAAATTCATGAATATCCTTATCCAACTTATTAATTCATACTCAAGGAATTTCTTGTGCACCTTTCTTAAATAGTCGGCAGTGTTGGGCAGTAGCGCGCTATTCCGCTAGCCCGCTAATAGCGAATAGCGGAATAGCGGAATAGCGATAGCGGGAACGGCGCTATCGCTGTTCGATAGCGGACAACTTCCGCTATATTCCGCTATCTTCCGCTATCAGTTTATTTACAGTACAGAATCTGTTACAACAACAAGCAATCATGACTTCTTCGGCGTTATATCAACGCCTGTCGACAAATCGCACGAAAAGTCCTTGAAAAAGAGAGCAAAAAAGATCGTTGAAGAATGGTTAGATGGAGAACTCGAAAATAGTCTGGGGGATGCAACTTTTATGAATGACACGTGCTTCGTTAAACTGTTTATCAGGTCCACATATTGTTGGTCATACTTGTTTTAGCTACTTTATAATGTTTTCCATACTTGTTTTAACAATACTTGTTCATCACCTATTGTTTCTACTTCAGATATTAATACCTCTAGCATGACTTCAAGTAGTTAAAAATTTCAGATATAACACAGGCATGCCTTCTGGGGCACCAGTGGAGCGCATGTTTTCGCTAGGAAAGGATATCATGCGAGCGAAGCGGTCGAGAATTTCCGATGGATTATTCAATATGTTGATGTTTATCAAAGGAAACGAGAAATTATGAGCATTTTGGGCGCTGTTTTGATGATGTTTTCGCTGTTGAACTGTTGTGTTTCATGCTGTTGTGTTTCTGTTGTTGTTTTTTTATAACATGCTGTCGACCAAATTTAATGATATGACATTCGACTCACTGATTGTGAGGTAGTTTTCGAAAGTGGCACTTTAGGAAGGAGGGGATTTTTGGTGATGATACTTCAGGAAAAAGGGGATCTTTTTGTGACAATACCCTACGAAGAACATTTTTTGATGATAATACTGTTGCGGTTTTTTGTTATGTTCCTGTTGTTTCTTCATAATGTGCTGTTGACAAAATTTATTGATATAATATTCGATGTGCTAATATAGTTTATGTGTGTCTGTTATTGTTGTTTTTATATAACATGCTGTTGACTAAATTTATTGATATAATATTCGGTGTGCTGATATAGTTTGTATGTTTCTGTTGTTGTCGTTTTTTCACAATATGCTATTAACCAAACCTATTGATATGACATTCGGTTCACTGACATAGTTTTCGAAAGTGACTGATAAACTTTCGATGATGTTTTTGCTGTTAAGATGTTTTGTTGTGGCCTTTTTTAATGATGCTGTTGTTGTTTTAATGTTGTTTGTGTTCTATTGTTTAAAATTTTTTAAATGTTTAAATATGTCCTATTGTCATAAAATAAAATTTATTTTCTCATGAAAATCTACTTTCGTAATGTTTCTCACATTTAATTCAAAAATGCGTGTTGATTAATGAAAATTTTGAATCATTTAGTGGTGTAATGAGGTTTTTAAAGTAGGCGATAGCGATAGCGGTAGCGATAGCGCTCCGCTATCGATTCGGTGGGTAATAGCGATAGCGGTAGCGGACTAGCGGAAGTCTTTTCGATAGCGGAATAGCGATAGCGCGCTATCGTTCTTCGATAGCGCGCCCAACACTGATAGTCGCTTAGAGAAGCACTTTTGCAGTTCCTTGACTAGCAAGATTGCTTGATTAGATAAAATTTTTGTTGTGATTACACTTTGTGATCTGATTTTGGCATGGTTCAGCTCAGACAATAGCACGAATGGTACGCTGAAATTCGACACTGTTGTGTTCCCGTAAGGATAATAAATGGGTCCAATATCAGTGTTTGCTCCAAACAGCAGATTGCTTGTGGATGATTCTTTTTTTTTTGGAACCAGCATCAATCACAATTTTCTCATTCAGTGGTGCATTAGAATTTACATTCGCTGGTCGATAAAAACTTCGTTTTCCTCGGCAACAATGTAATAAGTCCCCAAATTCCGACAAGAACTTCCTCTGGCCCGACTTCTGTAATGCGTGGCTGAACATATGGGCTGTGGATATGTGATCTGATGAACGCATTTCAGGCAACACTGTGACACCAAAATGATACAGATTTTTCTCGTGCAGTTTTTTGTGCACTGAGCGAAAATGATTCATGGTTGCTTGCGAGAGAATGCCAGTCAGAATTTCAATCAAAATTATCGTAAATGAACGTCGCAGAAAGCGCTCAAACATTCCATCATGAGAACATATTGAAGTTTTCTCCTCAATAAACGATGGGAACCTTCACAGCTTCTTAACTGTGCTTTCGACTGCGCGGACTGTTCGATGTTTCCGGCATGGTGGTTGACGTTAGCTGACATCCTCTTTGCTGCTATTTGAATCGTTTTCTGACACTAATTTAGGAACCGATTTTAGTGTGCAGCAAGTATGAAGCACTTTTACGAAACGTGTATAAACTGCGGAAAAAAATTTTGCAATCCTTTTGTGGAACTGTTCACTAACAATAAGCCAAAAGTGTGTGTTCAAAAATGCATTTTTGAGCTTCAACCGTTTCCATAGTATCAAATATACTCCTTCGAAAAGAACGGAATTGTCCCCTTTTTACGCTCATTTTGAAACATCCAGATCTGCGTCAATATCGCAAACGGTTACCGCAAAAAGCTTGCAACATTGCTGTGTATGTGGTATGTGTTGAAAATCAATGAGTTTAACAGAGGAATTTAGTGAAATGAATTGATGATTCGCACATTTTAAAAGCTTTCTTTCCAGGAACCACATTAAGGAGTTCATAGGCTCGTTGATTGCATTCTGAAAAAATCCAACAGTTGGTTCTAGCGAATTGTTCGTTGCATCGCAGCAGACAGATCAAACTCTGTCATAAATCTGAAAACAACCACACAATTTATGTCGTTCAGTGCGATCAAATCCTTCATCGAACTGCGAAGTTGTTACAATTTTCTGAACAAATCCATTCAACAGCCATTCAATTGTTCCAACTTTTTTGCGTACAAAATCATATTTTTTAATGAAATAACTCGAATCGAATTGGCAATGCATTTCCCGTGACATTCATCTATCAACTGTTTCAGCAAGTGAATAAAATAACTCAAATCGTTTCGCTTGTGATATTATGATATGGTTTCTTACAATGAGGTAATCAAGAGGTTGGTGATATGTAATCGCTGAGCGTTTAGATTTCTCATTTGATGTCTCCATTGCGACATTTTGATAGCAAAAAATATTCGATGGATTTTTTCGTGTAGTGTAGACTTACTTCATTTCACGCACCAATTGGTTCAATACACCAATCTCAAGAGAACATGTTGACTCAGAGCACCGAAAGTATTTATCTGTGGCGAACATATTCACTGAATGGTTACCTTTCAACCAGTCCGGAATAGAACGATCGACCTTCAACAACACTAGATAAAAAAAGCTCATCCATGATGTGTTGGTTGTTTTTTTTTCGAATCAGGGCTATTCTCTCGTATCTTGGGCATCAGAGAATTATTCAGGATAACAGTCGTCAGTAAATGTTATAGTTGCTCCACGATCATCTTCAAAACATTTCTCTAATGATTTAAAATTTCAGAATTTTAAAATCCTAAAACTTGATATTTCGAAAGAAACTTAATAATACCTAAGTGAGGCAAAAATGTTCTTTTGCAGAATAAGTTACTTTTTATAACGAGTTTCAATAAAATTAATCAACCCTTGAACGCTAGGAAAATTCTGTTGCTGTACCGAAATTGAATTTTCGCTTGGTCGTTAGTATCGACCGGTATTCCAATGAACGGAGAACAAACTTTTTTGTGCAATTTTTGCATCATCGTGATGCACACTTATTCCAAAATGTTTGGTAATATGGCATGCAATAAGAGCAGTTACTTGAAAGGGGCATTTGAACAGAACACACCAAATTTCGAACGAAACGATGTTTCGATAGTGATACACTGTTACTGATACACTGATACACTCTCGATCCTAATTTCACTTGCAATTAGTGATATCTCTACTGCAGTTAACGTGTTCTATTCCGAGGAATAGAATCGAACAATTCTCAAACGAGGAACGCACAGGATAGAATAGAACAGAGTGATTTTTTGAGAGGAATAGAACAGAGTGGAACGGTTTTCAAAAACGTGGAATAGAGACATCACTAGTTACAGCCACTGAATTGAGGGAAATGAAAGAGTGTGCAGATTCGCTACTAGGAGGAAACCTCGCTTTGATGAAGTCTACACGGTACTGGGATGTAATCTGTTGGGCCGTATTGCTTCATTTGCACAGAGTGCATTTAATCAGCGGTCAACAAAAAACTGCACTCACCCATGTCCACTGTTCACTCACTATGCCATTTCGAACACAACTGCCATTCATCCTATTAGCATATCGCTCACATCAAATCACATTTTGAAGCAGCCATAATATTTTGGATAGCCCTACACGACCAACGATTCGACGACTATCGATACTGAAATAGCTACTCAATCATAATTTTTACCAAGACTTTGTGCATTTGTTGTAAGAGAGTTACCTTCAGTAATTTATCCAAAAATCGGCGTTCTGGAAAATATGGCCAGCATCAGATAGGTTTTTTGGCCCGTGCAGCAGAGGACGACATTCAATTGTTGAGATGTGGAGGAATTAACAGATTAGTTTGGTTCTCATGAAACTTTCTCAAGTAAATTATACCAATATACTTGAGAAAGTTGAAAAGAAACTTCCTCGTCATACTGATCCTTAACAGGCCATCGTTCTGCTTTTGGAATCATGATGAATAATATCACATAGGTGTGAAATGTGAAGCAAATGAAAATTATAAGCAGACAGAGTCAAAAAAGGCGGCAAGCTCTCATTAAAGTTTCACATAAGAATTCTAAGAAATTGCAAATACCATAAGATCGCATCCTACGCAAAGCTATTTTGGATTTGCAAAAACAACAATTGGAAATGTTCATACATGACAAAAAACATGTGATTAATGAGAACATCGAGTAATGTTCCTCATTGCGAAAAAAACCATCGTCGTCGATTTTGTGAGAAGAAGATTAAAAATGAAACCAAAACCATTGTGATCATTAATCCATAGTACCCTATGCGCTCAATTCAACTGCTAGTCAACAATTCATTAGTTATTTGCAAGCATTAATTACAACTGTACGTGCGAATAACGAGATTACAGTTAGAGGCGGGGTGGCAACAGTGATTTTCACAGGATCAGTCGACTACTTAAAAGCACCGTGTTTGTGAAAGTCCTCACACTGTTGCAAAATCAACTTTTTGGCCAGGATGCAGCAGTTAACAAGTTTTGCTTTGTTGCATCTACTACTGTTCGCAGTATGCACTCTTGGTGAGTTAATTTATTCTTGAATCATTTATGTCAGTATACTCTTTTGCCTGCTCAAGTGGTTCTTATGGGGGAATGTCTACCTCGAAGAGGAATCTGAAGGTGCCTAAAAGGGAATTTGTGGGGTTGGTGAATCCTTGCTGACTGATTCTTGTTCTTAATTCTTTCACATCCGTCCAATAATGTTTTCAGAATGCTTGCTTGATCATAAGGAATTCATCTAACACAGCCCATGAATTCATTTTCCTAATTTTCATCGCTAAGGAAGAATAGATTGTCGCAGGAAGAAATTGGAGTCACATAGTTTATCAGGAGTGGGACGGGTTAACGGTGTGTGCACGGCTAAAGGGGAGCACGAAGGGCAAAAGCATGAGAACCACTTTTTCATTACATTTTATGAATATGATTCAGCCAATTTTCGCATTTAACCAGAGCTGGATGATTATTGTAATGATGAGAGATTGGCACGCCATCGAAAAACAATAGAGCGCTATTCGCTGATTTGCTAAAGAGAAGTTGTTTTATGAACAAATACAAGCAGTACTGCTTCTACTCTGTGCTGATAATTCTGTACTCGCATTATCAATTGTTGCAAAGATTGTAATCAGGAGACTAGTGGCTACAGAAGGTCACGTAGAAGTACTTTGCAACAGTTTTTTCTGAATCAAACTAAGGATGATGAGTAAAACTCTCCAAAATCTTATTGTACTAATCTTGATCTACATGATAGGATGTTGCATGCAACCGAATGCCATGTAAATGTTAGATGGCGTGAGATTGAGCAAGAGTTTGTCTTTGTGATATATTCGTAAAACATTGCAAACTCTCCATGAACGGAAGATGCGGGTTGCGAGGCGTGCAGCTGATAAGTATTGAACGAAAACGTGGGGGATTCCGGAAAGTTAGGCCTACAAAACGGCGGGAGATGAGATTTCAGGCAGAGGAAGACTGCCTCCACCCAACTTGCGATCAACTTGATCGCATTATTCACAATATCTGCGTGGAATTTAACATCGTACTTCAATGTCATTCGAATTTATAACGATGAAATATTTTGCAATTCGCTTCTATGAGCATTTTTCGCCTTGCTCGCTGAATCTGAAATCCTAATAGTTCTCTCACTTTCAGGTCGGGTTGCTCCAGGAGAACATCGGAGCCCACTTCCACATCCCAGTGAAAATTCAACAGAAACGGATGATACAAAGAGTGAACTCGAAAAGGTAAGAGACCACGAGTGCCTGCCAATTTTAAAAAGACCAACACTGAATGACCAGAGTTAATATCAAAGTTGTTGGTTAGGAATGAGTATTTGGAATCCATCCGATAAAAAGTTGATTTTATATTGGATATATGCAATCGGACAATCCCATCATATTGAAGATGTTGCGTTTTCAGATAGAAGATCTGTGTGTGCGAACGCACAATAATACAGCGTTTATGGGAATTGAGCCATTCTCGAGAATTCGTCTTGACTCAGCGAGTGACTGTCGGAAAAGCTGTCTTGAGACATACCCAAAATGCGTTGGGGGTTACTTTCTTGCGCATTTTTTGTTTCAAAATAATCTGTCACCATCGAATAACCATCCAAATTTTTTCACTGCAACGAGAAAGTTTGTCTATTTACGTAAAAAATTCATTTTCGTGAAATTATTCGATCTAAATTCACATTTAGCTCCACATTTTCCATGAGTGACTAAAGGCAAACAACCGGTAGTATTCGCGATTCGGAAGCAAGATAAAAAAAGTTTGGAAGTGCATTAATTGGAGTTTCTGACCCCCGGCGACATCAAAAAGCACCATTCGCGTGATTACATTGATTTTATAATTGATTTGATATTTCGTTCAGTGATGTTCTATTACGTGCATAGTGGAGATGAGAACCAGAAGCACATTTGCTATCTGTTTGATAAGAACAGCGTTAACGAAGAAGTCAGTTCATTCTTCACGACTCTTTGCTTACCATTTTTCATACTGCGATAAATTACGCCACATCAGGAACACTCATTTTTTTAACGTTTTCAAAAGTTCAACGCTGAAAATTGCTGCATGATTTAAAGAAGTTAACATGTCAGAAACGATAAGATTAAAAAATTTTTGTGTACCCTATGAATATCCTTCGAGATTCATCAGCTTCGCTCCTTAAAAGCATTAATAAAACGAAATATATCAGGTAGCGCTGGTTCCTGAGAAGCCGTCATCACCACTGGATATGGTAAGAGCACTTGAAGTAGTAGTGAATTGCCATGAATTCGACCCGGTTCCACCTCTTGCAGAGCATTTCGTAATGTCATCAGATAACGTACCCTTGAAAAAGAGAGGTAAGCAAAAGTGCAGAAATTTACTGCTTCGTCAGCGTTATTTGAGTGAATTCATTTGTTTTTGATTAACCACTCTCTCATGATTCAAATCATTATGCAACTGAAACTGAGGTTGATAAGAGACTGTTCGATGAATACTTATTCTAAATTTTCAAAATGTTTCACTTTGTAGACGAATCGCTACATTTTTTTTGACTATCTGAATGATTCATATGCATTAAGAAGAAATGATTCAACCATACTCGTTTCCGATTTGACGATTAGAGAATGAGAGGTAAATTTGAAGCAGCATGATAGATGTGGAATTGTTCAGATGTTGGTTTCGATCGTCCAGTTGTAACAACTGGACCCTGGTCGAGTTGGTCAGTGTGCTCACCCACGAATCGTATGTTTGGGAATTTTTTTACAACGACATTGTGAATCATTCATGCTATTAAATGCTTCAAAAAAATTATAATTGCATTGTATCCGCAGTTATTTGAATTTGGTTCTAGGAAACTGATTGCACAAAATTTTGATTCGGTCTGTAAAAAGGAGTTGGACTAACATCTCTGTGATTCAGTAATGACGAAATTACGTTAAGGTATGCAACTACGTTACCAGCCATGTGAATATGGTCGACTTGTTCAACGCAAAAAATGTTATACGACTGCGGGTGGATTGGGAGGATCAGTAGTTTCGGCAGGATCGGGAGTGTCTGGAGTATCAGGAGTTTCGGGAATGTCGGGAGTGTCTGGAGTTTCGGGAATGTCGGGAGTGGCTGGGGTATCGGGAGGACCTCTAGTTTCGGCCGTTGAGCCAACAGCATCAATCCAGATTTCTGTTCCTTATCCACCACTTCCATACACTCATCCTTCAATGCAAACGTAACTTGTTTTCCTTCCTTTTCATCAATGCATTCATTGTTCAGTTTAACGAAATTCTATCGGTAACCTAACACAATTTATCAACGTGACAGAATAATATTAGCCTTGAACGAGAGTATCACTCCGGAAGAGAGCGCTTTCGCTATGAGAATATTCATTGCCTTAAGTAGTTAGAACGTATTGGAACTGTTCATTTTGAGAAGCAAAGCAATGAAATTGGCAAGTCTCCCTTCCGAGAGTGAACGAAGAAGCCAGAAAATGGCTCAGTCGAAAGTTTCGTTTCGAATGTTTTGTGGGAGGAACAGTCATTGATTGTTGCAGAATAGTGATCCTCACGTTCGGGTGCTCCGTTTCCCCTTTTGATGATCTAGCAGGCCGCCGTTACCCTCCCATTACTGCCCCCTTCCCTGGATACAAGAGCACTATGATGGTATCCGACAGCGCTAGGCCTTCCTTTAGACCGTTGGGTTGCTCATTATTGCAATCGATTATGATTGCCTGAAAAGCTATTGTCTGTGACACGCTCACTTGAAACTCATTCAGATGGATTCTCATTCTTTTCAGACGTGTTGTATTCACTCTCATAGCTATTGCATGCGAATATCATTCTCTTGATGAGTTTTTCTCATTCACTTCGTTTCATTTCACTTCACAGTTAGAATCAATTTCTTATTCTGTAGCACAATCTATTTACTGGATACGTTGACGAGTGATGACAGTCGGAATCAACAATACAATAATCGAATATTATTGCTCAACAACGTTCGACAGTCAAATGATCAATTATAGAGTGTATTTGATAGAATGAGAATTTGACCTTAATTGTTGAGTGAAATGAATGAAAAATTAGCAAAAGAGAACATTTTTGGTGATAAAAGCTATGAGAGTGATTGTAGCAGCAAGGAAAAGAATGAAAATCCTGTTAGGCCCGGACGAGTTGATGATACTTAGAAAATAGCAGAATGAAAATTGCTGCCAACAACTAACCGTCACCATGGCGTTCTATTATGACATGGAACCGCACTGAATACTAATAATCCGACCTCTTCCATTACCCATTGACATCTTCAAATTACCCAAAATTGGTAATTTCACCCAATAGGAGAACGTATGAGTGGGATATTCTTCAAACGTTCTGTTGAAAAGTGGTGTCTTCTGGCTCCTGGCAGCCCATTTAGAACGAAAGAATGATCCCAACCGTTAACATCGAACTTATTTAACAACTACATGCTCGTCTCACTTTGGGTGTCTCGTAAATTGGAACGCAAAAGGTAACATTATCCACAGTCAGTAAATGATGCGATAAGAAATAAGTAAGCTGTTCGCAGAATTTAATTCTGAGGTAGCAAGCAGAATGAGACACTGAATTTCGAATGCTTTCAGCAGCGAGTATGGTCGCATAATGACTGAACATCAACAACAAATGCGTAAACTATGTTGCTATCGTCAACGGTCAATGGCAGCTGCAGGACAGCAGGTAACATTCGTGATTCAAAAAATTGGCACTTATGTAACCATCTTTTCACATCCCGTAGAGTTTGCTTCATTATGCGTAGAACTTTGTGGGTACAGATATTCAAGAAGGAAAATTTGATGAATTATGTGGTAAAAGTTCAGTTTCGATTGGAAAATTTAAATGATTTTTGGACGATTCAATTAACGATTTAATGATTTGGAATAGCGATTTCGTTTTTGATAAATTCAAATGAATTCATGAATACTGAGTTCGTTGAGGATATCTCCAGATTTATCGCGCTGTGGTAAGTGTATACAGAAGCAACAACTAGCAAATGAGGAACAAACATATTTTGATGACATGCATTCGTTTAATAAAAACCGAATGTATTTTATAAGCAAATCATTGTCGAATGCACGGTTCATCTTTTAAAAGCAATGAAGCATTCACGTCTTATGATACGTTTGCGGCTGAAAGCGGTGTTCGAAATTTGAGTTTAATATTGTGATTATGATGCATATAATCACATCGAATCGTTTTAAGGCAGCCGCTTGTGCACATCCTTGTGTTGGTCTATACGGAGGTGCTTCACCAGCATCAGTGGGGTATCAAGCAACACCGGCAGTATCATCATCCGTATACGCTGTTAACAGCCGCCAGCAACCGCAACAAAGCCAGGTTATCGTAGGACAGGTCCGTCAACCGTTACTATCAACAGCCGTACACACTGTTGGAAGCCATCAACAAATTCAGCCAAGTCAGATTGTTGTGGAACAAGTCCATCCACAAATTCAGCCAAGTCAGATTGTTGTGGAACAAGTCCATCCACAAATTCAGCCAAGTCAGGTTGTTGTAGAACAAGTCCGTCAACCAGCAGTATCAGGAGCCGTATTCACTGCTGAAAGCTATCAACAAATTCAGCCAAGTCAGGTTGTTGTAGAAGAAGTCCGTCAACCGATAGTATCACCAGCTGTGTACACTACTGAAAGTCATCAACAAATTCAGCCAAGTCAGGTTGTTGTGGAACAAATCCATCCGCAAATTCAGCCAAGTCAGGTTGTTGTAGAACAAGTCCGTCAACAAATTCAGCCAAGTCAGGTTATTGTAGAAGAAGTCCGTCAACCGATAGTATCACCAGCCGTGTACACCACTGAAAGTCATCAACAAATTCAGCCAAGTCAGGTTGTTGTGGAACAAATCCATCCAACAATTCAGCCAAGTCAGGTTGTTGTAGAACAAGTCCGTCAACCAGCAGTATCAGGAGCCGTATTCACTGCTGAAAGCTATCAACAAATTCAGCCAAGTCAGGTTATTGCAGAACAAATCCGTCAACAAATTCAGCCAGGTCAGGTTGTTGTAGAAGAAGTCCGTCAACCGATAGTATCACCAGCTGTGTACACTACTGAAAGTCATCAACAAATTCAGCCAAGTCAGGTTGTTGTGGAACAAATCCATCCGCAAATTCAACCAAGTCAGGTTGTTGTAGAACAAGTCCGTCAACAAATTCAGCCAAGTCAGGTTATTGTAGAACAAGTCCGTCAACCGATAGTATCACCAGCCGTGTACACTACTGAAAGTCATCAACAAATTCAGCCAAGTCAGGTTGTTGTAGAACAAGTCCGTCAACCGGCAGTATCAGGAGCCGTATTCACTGCTGAAAGCTATCAACAAATTCAGCCAAGTCAGGTTATTGTAGAAGAAGTCCGTCAGCCGATAGTATCACCAGCCGTGTACACTACTGAAGGTCATCAACAAATTCAGCCAAGTCAGGTTGTTGTAGAACAAGTCCGTCAACCGGCAGTATCAGGAGCCGTATTCACTGCTGCAAGCCATCAACACATTCAACCAAGTCAGGTTGTTGTAGAACAAGTCCGTCAACAAATTCAGCCAAGTCAGGTTATTGTAGAAGAAGTCCGTCAACCGATAGTATCACCAGCCGTGTACACTACTGAAAGTCATCAACAAATTCAGCCAAGTCAGGTTGTTGTAGAACAAGTCCGTCAACCGGCAGTATCAGGAGCCGTATTCACTACTGCAAGCCATCAACAAATTCAGCCAAATCAGGTTGTTCTAGAACAAGTCCGTCAACCGGCAGTATCAGGAGCCGTGTTCACTGCTGAAAGATTTCAACGAACTCAACCGGGTTCTGTTATTGTAGAACAGATCCGTCAGCCTGCTTCAGTCGTTGTCCAAGACGTTGTCGCTCAATCTGTTCCTCATATACCTAAACCACAACTAGTGGTCAGTCAACCCTTAAGTGTGAGCCGTTCAGATAGACTACTTCGAGGACGCCTTCAAAAAATAGTTTGTGCAGAATGTGCTGCAGGTGATGTGAAATGTCTCAGGATTTGCAAGAAGAAATGAAGTGGTTTCAAGAGAATTCTCAAGAGTTTTCAGAGATTTATGCTTGGTTGAGATCTGACATGTGCATTTACTGTTGTTTCATTCAGCTCTCTACCTGACTGCCAATAAAGGATTTTGCTTATAACTCGTCTTCCAGTTTTGAATTCAACCGAAATAAACAGTCGTTTGTGGTATTTTGTTACCGACGGTCCGCCTGAACGAGTGGATAACACGGATGATAGGAACAGCGAGGAGAAGACATCTGAGTTCGATTATTCAACTTTTGTATGCTCCAACACGTATTACTACTTTTGCTCCAAAACTTATTAACTTCAACTTGAACCATGATCGCATCTGCAGGAAAGTGACAGTATTAATAATCATATTATGAATGATTTAGTGCGGTAGATGTTCCGAGGAGAGGGGATCTCAAAACAGCCTCGCCCAAAAAGCCAAATTTTGGAGTGGATTTTTTAAGGTCTCGTTTTTCTCCTTTCTTCCTTTCCTCCGCCCTTTTCCAGTTCCTTTTCTCATTTTATTCTCCCGTCTGCTCTCTTTTCCGTTCTCTTTTGATCTTCCTTTTTTTTCTTTTCCTCTACCTTTGTACCCCTCCCTCTATGGGTACGCTACTGATTCAGTTAGTGTTGTGCGGGGAGTGCCCGAATTCGGGGTCCCCGTCCCCGTCCCCGACCATTTTCCAGCGGCGGCCATTTTCGGGGACTGTCCCCGCCCTCGATCTCCCCGTCCCCATCCCCGATCCATTTTGCTCTCCCCGCACAACGCTAGATTCAGTATTTTGGGGTTCCGTCAATGAGATTACGCATGACATAGATGAATGTACAAAGAAATGTAATCTCAGTCTTTGTAAAGTTTTCATTTAAACACCTCATTCGTAAATTATCAGTTCACGTGCAAGTCAGAATATCATACAGCAGAAACTAGTGTTGTGCGGGGAGAGCAAAATGAGTCGGGAACAGGGACGGGAACGGGAAGATCGGGGACGGGTAGAGTCCCCGAAAATGGTCGGGGACGGGGACTTTCGGGGAGAAAACTCAATCTAGTCCTCGTCCCCGACTCCCCGGAACTCCCCGAAAATGTAATTTTGGAACTAGAGTCATCA
The DNA here is from genome assembly GCA_035041965.1 of Anisakis pegreffii. Lineage (NCBI taxonomy): Eukaryota > Metazoa > Nematoda > Chromadorea > Rhabditida > Anisakidae > Anisakis > Anisakis pegreffii. The sequence continues at coordinate 44,267 of JAPYMA010000437.1, forward strand.
GGACCTTGAAAACATGATTTTTTGATGGAAAAGCATTGAAATAAGTGATCTTCAAGCTAGAAAAACGATAACTGCAAAGGCGCAATGCAATTCTATTCACAGTATTTTATTCAATCACATAAGAAAATAGAGTTTTTGAAAATAGCAAAATTTTTTTAATTAGCAAAACTAGCAAAAACATAGCATAGAAAACAGAGTTTTTAGAGTTTAACAAAAAAAGCAACAAATAATGTTTTTGAAAAAATAGCAAAATTTCTTTGATAAAAACAGAAGAGAATATATGCTCTACTCCTGCAGTTTTCTACTACATTCACCTATGCGGACATATCACATGTCACTGTGCAACTCTCGAAATATTCCTAATCCTGGGAAGGAATTAACACACGGATTCATGAACTCAAAATTGCGTTGAATTTTGTTGCTCTTGGTTCCCATTAGAAAATGTGATTATCTCCATTAGTCTACACAGAAATGCATCCAGATGAGCGAGACATGAACTAATGAAGAGCAGAATAATCAGTTGAATGTTCAATGAAATGCTACGCAAAAGTTTATCAAGCTGTTGTTGATCATGCCATTCGTTTGACTTGCATCAATTTCTTAGACTATTCATCGATGATAGGTGGCAAACAACGAGGATAACTGCATATGAATTAGCTGGGAATGATTAAGGCTTCCTTCAAGATCGAAGCACTATCAAAATTAATGCTAATTGACCTGCTTTATTAAATCTGGAGATCCCAGGATTTTTCGAAAATTGAATCCCAGGGTCGGGATCAGAATTGAAATTCCGGGATCCCCTGTACACCCTAGCTGAGACAGCATGGTAGTGAGGCCTTAAAGGCAAACATGCGAGCAAAGATCGAATATTCAACTTAAGACCGCTCGCAAGGATTTCATTTTTTTGGGAGAGTTTCGGAGAGTCGACAATTCTGGAGAAGTCGGGGACGAAGACGGGGACCGCGAATTCGGGGACTCTCCGCACAACACTAGCAGAAAGGTTATGTCGATCTGACTACCGTTATTGAAGTCAACAAAATTAACATCCGATATCAACCGTCACCATACTTTGACGGATGACAAATTAAACAGTCTTCATGCTCTAGATTGTCTGATGGAGCTGCTCTATTTCGTGATGTACACATAGCAAATGGTTTGTGCTATTATTCAAATCTGCGAATTTTTGGGCTGAAACAGATTCGTTGAAAGGAGACATCATGTGAAAATTTCATGCAATGCTGATAGCCTACTCGGAATCGCTTTTGTAAACTTCATCATGACAGATTTACCACGGCGTGCGATCGGATCATCACATGAAGACAACATGGTCGATTGCAATTTGTTCGTTAAATTGCCGCAAGCTACTGACGACAGCAATTGTCCGTGAATGGTACGAGTATAAAGTTTTACAAGAGTGATCAACGCAAGTTTCACAAATTCATATAGAACTGAATAACCGCGCGAACTATTCCTATAGCTACAATAATAACAATACTGCAGATTGTTTACTTTATGAGGTAGTCATAAATGTCAAATGTGATCAGTTAGTGATAGTGCTGTACTTTCCGATGAATCGAATTGAGTAAGAGACAAACTTTCTGGTCGATATTGAAGTTTTCTCCTCAATAAACGATGGGAACCATTCATATAGATTCATATAGAACTGAATAACCGCGCGATAGAGCAGCTCCATCAGACAATCTAGAGCATGAAGACTGTTTAATTTGTCATGCGCAAAGTATGGTGACGGTTGATATCGGATGTTAATTTTACTGACTTCGATAACGGTAGTCAGATCGACATAACCTTTCTGCTAGTGTTGTACGGAGAGTCCCCGAATTCGCGGTCCCCGTCTTCGTCCCCGACTTCTCCAGAATTGTCGACTCCCCGAAACTCTCCCAAAAAAATGAAATCCTTGCGAGCGGTCTTAAGTTGAATATTCGATCTTTGCTCGCATGTTTGCCTTTAAGGCCTCACTACCATGCTGTCTCAGCTAGGGTGTACAGGGGATTCCGGAATTTCAATTCTGATCCCGACCCTGGGATTCAATTTTCAAAAAATCCTGGGATCTCCAGATTTAATAAAGCAGGTCAATTAGCATTAATTTTGATAGTGCGTCGATCTTGAAGGAAGCCTTAATCATTAGCAGCTAATTCATATGCATTAATCCTCGTTGTTTGCCACCTGTCATCGATGAATAGTCTAAGAAATTGATGCAAGTCAAACGAATGGCATGATCAACAACCGTCGCGTATATGGTGTGTTGAAAGTCAATGAATTCAACACAAATGACTGACTAAAATATTTCAAAGATTCGCTCATTATTAGTAAATTTTAAAAGCGTTTCTTTCAAACAGCAAACTCAGTGGTTTACAGGTGCGTTCTTTGCATTACATGACGTGAAAAAATCGAACAGTTGCTTCTGGCGAACTGTTCATTGCATCGTTGCAGACAGATTACACTGTGTCGTTAATCTGAAAATAATCATACAATATTTCCGTCGTTCATTTATAAGTGCAATCAAATCCTTCATCGAATTGCGAAGTTGTTACAATTCTCTGAACGAATCCATTCAATAGCCATTCAATTTTTTCAACTTTTTTTTGCATAGAAAATCATAATTTCTTATGAAATAAATCAAATGAAGCTGGTGTTTTATTCCTCGTTTCATTATAAACTGGATGACATTCATCTATCAACTGTTTCAGCAAGTGAATAAAATACTCAAATCATTTCGCTTGTGATATTATGATATAGTTTCTTACAGTGAGGTAATCAAGAGGTTGGTGATATGTAATCGCTGAGCGTTTAGATTTCTCATTTGATGTCTCCATTGCGACATTTTGATAGCAAAGAATATTTGATGGATTTTTTCGTATAGTGTAGACTTATTTCATTTCACGCACCAATTGGTTCAATACACCAATCTCAAGAGAACATGTTGACTCAGAGCACCGAAAGTATTTACCTGTGGCGAACATATTCACTGAATCGTTACCTTTCAACCAGTCCGGAATAAAACGATCAGTTTTCAACAACACTGAGTGAAGAAAGCTTATCCATGACATGCTGGCAGGTTTTTTTCAAATCAGGGCCATTCTTTCGTATCTTGGGCATAAGAGTCATCAATAAAGGCTATAGCTGCACCGTGGTTATTTCAAAAAAATAGGGGACTACTCGTACACAAGTAATAAGTAATACTTGAAGAATTTTCATGCATAGTCACTGGACAATAATAAGATAACTTCCTTTTCAACACAACTAAAAAAAATGACAACAAATAATCTGTACCCAAAAATTGGTTGGGATTTTCAGTAATTAGGGCTCGGCCGAGTGTGTTGAATGAATGTTCTAAAATTACTTTGTGTTATCTGTATGATAATGGTATTCGGATCTCTGCAACACTTTTTGATTCTGAGATATTTGCGTTCAAAATGAGCTTCATTATTTCCGACAATCTTGTTTAAACCATCAAATGTTTGGATTAATTTGTGAAAATTTCGGTTTTCTTTACGAATTTTATGCGCAAAATTGGGTTTGTTGAGAACCTTTTCAGAGAATTGATGTTGTTAGACACTGGAACAGGTGGTGACCGTGAGTGTTGGTCCGATAACCTTTAGGCTTAATGAACGAATTTCTGATATAGTAGATAAATTTTTTGCAGTGTTCGCAAAAAAATGAATGCAGAGAGTCATGTTGTACAAGAGGTGAAGAACTGAAACAAGGTGCGTTTGATGGATAGGAAGAAAATGTGGGGCGGAAAATAATGTAAGATTAATGTTACTGAATACAATACTGCAGCAAGATGGATATCATTCATGTTCAAGTGCAATGAAATCGTTCATCCGTTGAGAAGTTGTTACAGTTGTCTATAAGATCGTAGCTAACGTTAAAGCAGTTAAAATTGTTTCCATTTTCTATGAAATACACTGCTCAATGGAAGTTAGATGTAGAGCATCGTGATAGAAACGAGCAATCGAAAGGCACGATGCAATACAATTCTCGATGAAATCGCGAATAACCAAAACAGATATCCAAATACTGCTACAATAATCAACAAATTGCCTAGATTAATCCATTTATACCTCACTCAAATAATTCAAATATTTGTATTACTTGTCTGTCTTGGCTAAGTTGATTCATTGTTGCTTGATTTTATTCTTTAATGCGGTTTCTTTCATTCTTAATAGGTGTAGTTCTTAAATATCTTAACATTGGTAGTGCTGATGTTTTAATCGCAATTACTAACATTATCGTTGCATTAATAACATCATTATTATATTAATTAACAACATTTAATCAACCAACTTTGAGTGAACTTAAAGCAAGACTGATGCCAGAGCAAGTCGACTGCAAGGTTTATTGAATCAACTAAAACCAACAACAATAAGGATCACACCTGAGTACTAGCGTTGGTATTAGTTTCAAGTTTCTATTGTATTCAGTTGTATTCAGCAGTTAAGCAATTCGTTTCTACGATCAGAATATCAATATATTTGTCAACAGTTACAAGCGAAATGCATCAGATCCCTCATCCACCCTTGCCCTTACGTGAATGCAAATTTTCCAATCTCAACAAAAATCTCAGCTCATTACTGAGTGCATTCAACACTATTCGATCGCTCCCAACACACAACTGCAACATATCAACTTATTTCATCGGCAATAACGAATGTAATCTGTCGGATCACTCATTACAAATTTCGTTAGTACAATTGTTCGCAAGCATAGTTAGAACCTATTATTGAACATCCATTACCTCACTGTTTTGGGCTTCAGTGCAATTCATCTAGGTAAGATTAATTAGGATATTACTGTTCGTTCATTATCTCTCTATTGCTATTTGCTTTCCTTGTCTATTTTTATTGATACATTTTCAGTCAATAAATTCATCGACTTTATAAGAAACTATTGTTGTTTCTTTCTTGTTCAATTCATCAGTTCTTCTAAAACTTGAGTTTCAATTTATTTTTTGCCGTGATTTCCACGGCGGTATTACCTGCTTTTTAAGGGGTAATGGTGTGAAAGAACAGGATAAATGGTGTGAAAGAATCGATTATTGATTTTTTATTCGTAAAAGAAAAATTGCGATGAAATGATATTGTTAATGCGCTCTTTTTTTTTGGGTGATTACTGCCATTAACAACTGTTCACAGCACTGAATGAAACTATTCAAATCACTTTGTTACCTCTCTCATATTTGCAGGAACAGTGCAGTGCGTATGATGATGCTTAAGCGCAGATGCCAAAACGAAGGCAACTTGACAGGGAATCACGATGAAGGAAAGGTCCGTACCTGGAGCAATGGCTTTTTAAGGCGATTCACTGTCGAAGTAACTGGTCTGAGATGATCGTACTCAAAACCAGTTGTCCGCTGGTGAGGGCAGCTGTCCCGTTACAACAGAGAATAAGTAAACCTATCGATTGCAATAAAACAGGATAATTTCAATGAAATAATAAAACGTCAGTGATAATCGATAATCACCTGTAGCGTACAGTTTACCTTTGCTGACGAACTTCAACAATCTGCAATAATAATACCGCAAAAAACACTTGAAGTTATTGTATCATGAATTCCATGTTTTTCTTTTTCTCTGTATCAGCATCTCAATATCTCTTCTAAGTGACGAAGAAATTTTTAATGCGCGATGGATAACTTTTAGATTTTCATTGAGCCTAGTTTGAGTTGATAACATTCGAGCACCATTAGTGAATTGACGAAGTTTGCAACATGGACTGTTTGAAATGAGGCAAAATTTGAAAACACTTGAAATATGCACGTACAGTGGAGTGACGCAAACAAGACGGTCATCACGAACTTCTGAATTTTCAGCCAATTTTGGTTTGTGGTGGTTTAAAACCATCGCACAAAATTTCGGCCAGAACTATTACTTTGAGCTGGCGCATATTGCCTGAACTTTTCATTATAGTAATAAATTTAACGTTGCTCCTTGCTGTTCAGTTTTCTTTCGTGCAATTGTTGAAGTAACGAGCGGCGACGATGAAATAAAACATCATGCAAAAGTTTACGGCAATCAAACCAAATCTTGAACATCACGAGATGTTCGAATGTAGTTTGGTTACTACCAACCTCTGCGGAAAAACAATCATTTTTGCCCGGTACATCAAAAGTGGAACAGAAAGAAGTCGAAAAATCGAGCAACGAGAACGAACGCTCGATTTGTTGCTGAACCGAAATTGAATTTTTGCATGGACCTCAGTATGGACCGGCATTCCAATGAACGGAGAATAAACTTTTTTGTGCACTTATCGGATGCACACTCATCTTGATGCACACTTATTCTAAAATGTTTGGTAATATGACAGTTAGTTGAAAGGTACCTTTGAATAGATTTGCAGTTCAGAACACACCGAGTTCCTAGCAAAATGATGATTCAGTAGTGATGCACTGCTTTCATCTCGATCTTAATCTGATTCTGCAGTTGCAGTCACTGAACTGAAAGAAGTGAAAGAGCCTATGTGGATTTGCTATTAGGAGGCAACCTCGCTCTGCTGAAGTTGACTTGGTAATGGAAAATCAAAGTTTGCATAATTCCATCATTTTCTCGATATCGCGGTGGAGATTTAATTTCATGATCGTTTTTCAATCCCGGCACGAACCTCGGAGTCAACAGCAACTTTTGAAATACACAAGTGTGACATATTTAACAGATTCCTTTTTTAACAGATTCAGATTTTTTCATACTTTATTCAACAAATCATTCAACAAAACCCAACAAATACAATAAATTCAACAAAACAAAGCAATCGAAACAAAATCATATTGAAATGAATAAACATTGCACACTGACACAACAACAGAGTCGAAATATAAATTTCAGTGAGAGTTGAAAGAGCTTTTGGAAAGGTTAGAACGTTGATCGTTGCAGCACTCATTCGAGTTCTCAGCTTAGTACAAGAAAAGAAAAGAATCGCTTACGTTCAACACTCATCGGTGGGGTCGTCTTAATCGACCTCTTGTGACCTTTGTTGCAGAATGTAATGCTGTGCTTTGTTTTTAAATGTACGAGTATTCGCTCCGAAGACGACTCTTTGATTTTTTTTACTTCACCACTTGCGTTTTCTTTATCTGTTTTCAAAAGAAAATATTCTCAGCACCAAGAATGACCACTGCTAAACCGTCGTATGCTTTAATATAAACGCATTTGGAATGCAAGGCAATCTTGACAATAAAACATGAAGCAACAGTGACTTCATAAAATTCTTGGTCAATATTACATGAAAACAAAAATCGAGGTGGCGGTATGCCATGAAAAATCTTTGCATCATTACCATGTGGATGGCAAACGACAAGCATGAGTGCATATGAATGAGATGCGAATGATTTGCAAATCACATGTGCCTCATTCATGATCGGTATAATATGACTTGTTTTATCGAATTCCGGAAACATCAATCCTAGGATCGAGATCGAGATTCAAGAGCCGGGATCAGAAATTCTCGGTACCCCGCACAAATCCGAGATATAATCTGTTGTGCCTTACCGTTTCATTTGCATTGAATGTATTTTAATCACCGGTCAACAAAAAATATATATTTCTTGCACTCACATATGTACACTGTTTCTCACTATACCACTTCGAACATAATAGTCATTCATTCCATTAGCATATCGCTCACAGAGCTCACATTAAATCACATTTTAAAGCAACCATAATATTTTGGATGGCCCTACATAGGCAACGATTCCACGACTACCGACAAGTAGGGTTAAAAGTTGACCTACTTAATTGAAGTAATTACTCAATGATTATTTTTACCTAATCTTTGAGCATCCGTTGTAATAGATCAGATAGGTTTTTTGGCCCTTGCATCAGAAGACAACCCTTAAGATGTGGGGAAATAAACAGACCAGATATGCCTTGATGGAAATTTCTCGAGTAAGGTCGGGCTTTCAGAAAACTCCTCATTGAACTGATCCTTTACAATCCATCCTTCTGATTTTGGAAACATGATCAGTAAAAGTCAATACAAATGTGAATCAGATAAAAATTAAGAGTAGAAAGAGTCACAAAAAACAGCAATATCATTTGATTAATGAGAATATCGAGTAATGCTCTTCATTGCAAATGATAACGGTCGTCGATTTTGTGGGAAGAATATTAAAAATGGACGCAAATCCATTGCGTATTCAATCGAAAAAGATCATTAATCATACTCTATGCGCTCAATTCAACTGCTATTCAACATTGCATAGTAATTTGCAGGGATTAATTAGAACCCTACTAAACAATAACGTAATTACAGTTAGAGGCGGAGTTCAGCAGTGATTTTCATAGGAATAGTAGGCTGTTTAAAAGCATCAAGTTTGTAAAAATCCTCACATTGTTGCAAAATCAACCTTCCACGCCAGGATGCAGCAGTTCACAATTTGTGCAGCGCTGCATCTATTATTGTTTACAGTAGCCACTTTTGGTGAGTTAATTTATTTTTCAATCATTTATGTCAGTATACTCTTTTGCCTGCTCAAATGGTTCTTATGGGGGAATGTCTACCTCAAAGAGGAATCTGAAGGTGCTAAAAAGGGAATTTGTGGGGTTGGTGAATCCTTGCTGACTGATTCTTGTTCTTAATTCTTTCACATCCGTCCAATAATGTTTTCAGAATGCTTGCTTGATCATAAGGAATTCATCTAACACAGCCCATGAATTCATTTTCCTAATTTTCATCGCTAAGGAAGAATAGATTGTCGCAGGAAGAAATTGGAGTCACATAGTTTATCAGGAGTGGGACGGGTTAACGGTGTGTGCACGGCTAAAGGGGAGCACGAAGGGCAAAAGCATGAGAACCACTTTTTCATTACATTTTATGAATATGATTCAGCCAATTTTCGCATTTAACCAGAGCTGGATGATTATTGTAATGATGAGAGATTGGCACGCCATCGAAAAACAATAGAGCGCTATTCGCTGATTTGCTAAAGAGAAGTTGTTTTATGAACAAATACAAGCAGTACTGCTTCTACTCTGTGCTGATAATTCTGTACTCGCATTATCAATTGTTGCAAAGATTGTAATCAGGAGACTAGTGGCTACAGAAGGTCACGTAGAAGTACTTTGCAACAGTTTTTTCTGAATCAAACTAAGGATGATGAGTAAAACTCTCCAAAATCTTATTGTACTAATCTTGATCTACATGATAGGATGTTGCATGCAACCGAATGCCATGTAAATGTTAGATGGCGTGAGATTGAGCAAGAGTTTGTCTTTGTGATATATTCGTAAAACATTGCAAACTCTCCATGAACGGAAGATGTGGGTTGCGAGGCGTGCAGCTGATAAGTATTGAACGAAAACGTGGGGGATTCCGGAAAGTTAGGCCTACAAAACGGCGGGAGATGAGATTTCAGGCAGAGGAAGACTGCCTCCACCCAACTTGCGATCAACTTGATCGCATTATTCACAATATCTGCGTGGAATTTAACATCGTACTTCAATGTCATTCGAATTTTAAACGATGAAATATTTTGCAATTCGCTTCTATGAGCATTTTTCGCCTTGCTCGCTGAATCTGAAATCCTAATAGTTCTCTCACTTTCAGGTCGGGTTGCTCCAGGAGAACATCGGAGCCCACTTCCACATCCCAATGAAAATTCAACAGAAACGGATGATACAAAGAGTGAACTCGAAAAGGTAAGAGACCACGAGTGCCTGCCAGTTTTAAGAAGACCAACACTGAATTATTAGAGTTAATATCAAAGTTCTTGGTTAAGAATGAGTATTTGGAATCCATCCGATAAAAAGTTTAATTATATACTGGTATTATGCAGTCGAGCAATCCCATTATACTGAAGATGTTGCATTTTCAGGCAGAAGATCTGTGTGTACGAACGCACAATAATACAGCGTTTATGGGAATTGAGCCATTCTCGAGAATTCGTCTTGACTCAGCGAGTGACTGTCGGAAAAGCTGTCTTGAGACATACCCAAAATGCGTTGGAGGTTACTTTCTTGCGCATTTTTTGTTTTGAAAAAATCTGTCACTATCGAATAACCATTCAAATTTTTCCGTTGCAGTCAGAGAGCTTGCCTGTTAACGTGAAAAAAATCCATTTTCATGATATTTTCGAATTTGAAGTCACTTTCATCTCCGCATCTTACCACGAGTGATTAAAGGCAAACTCGCAGCATTATGCACGATTAGGAAGCGCATTGAATGAATCTTTTGATGCTCCAACGGATGGATGCAGCTGTTGAAACATTTGGGATGATTCTAAACAAATTCGTGTGATATTAAAGCCATATCAATATACTGATAAGTTATTGACGTATTTTTCCGAATAACTGCTTAGAACGTCGCGGTTTCGATATCCCCTCACGGAGGAAGATTTCGCTACAAACCGAATGATGAACCAATTTCCTTGTTCATAGTTATCTGAAGTCTTATTTGCACGAATGCGTGAATATTAAATTGATTCCATTGATTTTATAATCGATTTGATATTTCGTTCAGTGATGTTCTATTACGTGCATAGTGGGGACGAGAACCAGAAGCACATTTGCTATCTGTTTGATAAGAACAGCGTTAACGAAGAAGTCAGTTCATTCTTCACGACTCTTTGCTTACCATTTTTCATACTGCGATAAATTACGCCACATCAGGAACACTCATTTTTTTAACGTTTTCAAAAGTTCAACGCTGAAAATTGCTGCATGATTTAAAGAAGTTAACATGTCAGAAACGATAAGATTAAAAAATTTTTGTGTATCCTATGAATATCCTTCGAGATTCATCAGCCTCGCTCCTTAAAAGCATTAATAGACCGAAATATATCAGGTAGCGCTGGTTCCCGAAAAGCCGTCATCACCACTAGATATGGTAAGAGCACTCGAAGTAGTGCTGAATTGCCACGAATTCGACCCGGTTCCACCTCTTGAAGAGCATTTCGTAATGTCATCAGATAACGTACCCTTGAAAAAGAGAGGTAAGCAAAAGTGCAGAAACTTACTGCTTCATCAGCGATACGTAACAATTGAGTGAATTCGTCTGTTTTTGATGAACTACTCTCTCATGATTCAAATCATTATGCAACTGAAGCTGATATTTCAATACTGATTGATAAGAGAATATCAAAGAATGCTTATTCTAAAGTTTCAAAATGTTTTACTTTGCAGACGAAGTGCTACACTTTTCGACTACTTCAATGATTCATACGCATTAAGAAGAACTGATTTAATTACATTCATTTTCGAATTGAAGATAAGCAAATGAGAGATAAATTTGATGTAGCGCGATACATGTTCGAACTGTTCAGATGTTGGTTTCGATCGTCCAGTTGTAGCAACTGGACCTTGGACAAGATGGTCAGTGTGCTCACCCACCAACCGTATGTTTGAGAAATTTTTACAACTTCAATCTGAACCATTCATGATATTAATTGATTCGAGTGTATCATTATCACTACATTGATCTCTGAAGACTCTCCCTGATGTTACTTGAAGTTTGATCCAGACAATTAATTGTGTGAGATTTTGATTCGTGCTGTAAACAGGTGTTGGAATAAAATCGTTGCAATTCAATAATGATTAGATTACGTTAAGGCATACAATTACGTACCCAACCATGTGAATATGGTCGACTTGTTCAACGCAGAAGATGTTATACGACTGCGGGTGGATTGGGAGGATCAGTAGTTTTGGCAGGATCGGGAGTGTCTGGAGTATCGGGAGTTTCGGGAATATCGGGAGTGTCTGGAGTATCGGGAGTTTCGGGAATATCGGGATTGTCTGAGGTATCAGGAACATCTGGAATTTCTGGAGTATCAGGATTATCTGGACTAACAGGAGTATCCGGAGTATCTGAAAAATTAAGAAGCTTGCTGTCGTTAGGATCCGTTCAACCGACAGCATCGATCTCGATTTCTATTCCATATCCACCACTTCCTTACACACATCCCTCATTGCAAACGTAACTTGTTTTCCTTCCTTTTCATCAATGCATTCATTATTGAATTTAACGAAGTCCCATCGATATGCTGATACAATTGATCAACGTGACAGAATAATATTAGCGTTGAAGAAGAATATCAATTCAAAAGAGAGTACTTTCGCTATGAGAATATACATTGACTTAAGTTATTAGAACGTATTCTGTTTATTTTGAGAAGCAAAACAATGAAAGTGACAAGTATCCCTTCCGAGTGTGAACGACGAAGCCAGAAAATGGCTCAGTCGAAAGTTTCGACTGAGCCATTTTGCCGACTGAGCCACGTTCCAAATGTTTTGCGTGAAGAATAATTACTGATTGTTCTAGAAGAACCTATGAGTGGGATGTTCTTCAAGCATGTTGTTGAAAACTAGTGTCTTCCGGGACACTCGAAAATGTTGAAATCTGATGTGTTACGGCTCTGAGCAGCCCATTTAGAACGGGAGAATGTATCCCGACCGTTAACAATGAAGTTATTAAATAACTACATATTCGTCTTATTTTGAGTGTCTCGTAAATTGAAGCGCAAAAGGCGACATTATCCACAGTCAATGGATGATGCGGTAAGAAATGAGTAAGGTGCTCGCAGTTGTGTAAAGTGAATCTTATTACCGTCAGCTGTACCACTAGATTAATTCAATTTTGAGTTAACAAGCAGAATGAGACGCTGAATTTCAAAAGCTTTCAGCAGCGAATATGCTCGCATTATGGCTCAACATCAACAACAAATGCAAAAATTATGTTGCTATCGTCAGCAATACGTGCACCAACAGCTTCAAAACCAATACCAGTCAGCGGCAGTTGCAGGACAGCAGGTAACGTTCATGATCCAACTTCACTTACTTCGTTAGTTCTTTCGATGGCTCATGCAGCAATTCCGACTGAAACGGCTCAGATTCATTTAAAGCCCTATGTGACCATCTTTTCATATCCCGTGCAGTTTACTTCGTTATGCGTAGAACTGTTTCTGGTAGCTGGTATTCAAGAAGAAAAATTTGATGAATTATGTTGTCAAAGTTCAGTTTAATTTGGAAAATTCACATGACTCTTGAACGATTCAATTAACGATTTAGTGATTTGGATTAACGATCTCATTTTTGAAAAATTCGAATGAATTCATGAATATTGAGATGGTTGAGGATATCTCCAGCTGCATCTGTGAATAATCGCACTGTATTCAGAGGCTACAGCTAACAAATGAGAAACGAACATCTTTTGATGTCACGCATTCGTTGAATAAAAACCGAATGCATTTTGCAAGCAAGCAATTGTCGGATGCACGATTCATAAAGAATGATGGGTATGTGTGACGGATTGAATGAACCGCAATACTGTGCTTAGGATGTATGTAATCATATCCAATCGCTTTAAGGTACATTACGCAGTTCCGGCAGTAGGTGTTTGTGCAAAACCTTGTGCTGGTCAGTACAGAATTGTTCCACCATCATCTACAGGATATCAAGTTACACCAACAGTATCACCAGGCCAATACATCGCTGGAGGCTATCAACCAGGTCAAGCAGCAGCTGTATCATCAGGCCAATACATCGCTGGAGGCTATCAACCAGGTCAAGCAGCAGCTGTATCACCAGGCCAATACATCGCTGGAGGCTATCAACCAGGTCAAGCAGCAGCTGTATCACCAGGCCAATACATCGCTGGAGGATATCAGGCTGGTCAAGCAGCATCTGTATCACCAACCCAATACATCGCTGGAGGTTATCAACCAGGTCAAGCAGCAGCTATATCACCAGGCCAATACATCGCTGGAGGCTATCAACCAGGTCAAGCAGCAGCTGTATCACCAGGCCAATACATCGCTGGAGGCTATCAACCAGGTCAAGCAGCAGCTGTATCACCAGGCCAATACATCGCTGGAGGCTATCAACCAGGTCAAGCAGCAGCTGTATCACCAGGCCAATACATCGCTGGAGGCTATCAACCAGGTCAAGCAGCAGCTGTATCACCAGGCCAATACATCGCTGGAGGCTATCAACCAGGTCAAGCAGCAGCTGTATCACCAGCCCAATATATCGCTGGAGAATATCAGCCAGCTGAAATACCAACTATATCACCAGCCCAATATATCGCTGGAGGCTATCAGGGAGTTCAAACAACAGCTATATCGTCAGGACAATATATTGCCGAAGACTGTCAACCAGGCCAAACAACAGCTATATCACCGGACCAATATGTTGCCGGAGGCTACCAGCCAGGCCAAACAACAGTTATATCACCAACCCAGTATGTCTCTGAAGGTTATCAACAACCACAACCAGATCAGGTTATCACACAAGACCGTCAACCAGCTACAGTCGTTGTGGAAGAGGTCGCCAATCAAACCGTTTCTCATATACCTCCCACTCTACGTCCATCTGTACGTCGTCCACTTAGACCAGGTCCACGACCGGTCCAGCCAACTGCAGCACCCGGTAATTTCCCTGTAATTCTACATGTTTCATTGAGGAAGGGAAAAGTCCGGCACTGTTGTCGATACGCTGACCAAACGTTAACAGCGAGCAAAAATTTTTCTAAGTTCAAGATCTCTCATATAAAGGCCACTGTCTGCGTCCATTGCTTGCGTCGGATCTCCCTGTTGTTGTATTTCGTCCCGCCCTCTCTCTCATTTGTGTGGTATCACATTTTCATTACGCGTCTACTCAGCTGCAGTATTTCTTGTGGTGAATGCATTAAGGTGAGCATTATAACATAAGTTTTGGTTTGTGATTTTGGTGGTCCTAAAGAGGGCCGTTGGATTTGAGGTCCGCTGTTCTTGCTCCATTTTATATAAGGTACATTTCTGCAATTTGCTTCCACAAGTTGTACAAGCAGTCTTCCCCTCCAAATTCTCTCTTCCAAACGAACTGCTACACGTAGCTCGCCAACAACCCATGATCGGTGCCGAACCTTCATTTATGTTTCATCTTGAACTTTTGCCACATCGACTCTACTCCGTTTGTGCACGCCTCAGTGTCGAGATCTACGAAAAGTTTCGAATGGTTCACTGTTTGATGATGGTATTTGAGTGGCAAATTTTCGATACCACCATATGCCGACCATAGATCAGACATAATGGTGATGCCTGGCAAAACTTTATCCGCGATAATCGGCAAAAGGGTATCAGCATTCCTTTTTTCGACCGGTACCATGAAACACTGATTGCTGTTCCTTTCGACTCCACCGAAAATCCACTGCTGATCTGTTACTCTCCCGACATTGTACTTCCGTCGTGTCAGCACAGTTTCATCGATTTCAACCACGCGTCCACGCCCTCCGATGCGCGCTGGATGATCGATGCAGTTGTGCACGGCAACCTCGCGAAAAAAATTCATCCAATCCACCAACGTATGCGACCCCAACATCCTGCCGTCCTTTCTCTTCATTTCACGCTGAATATCTGAATATGTCAGTCTTTCTAAAAAAAATTTTGCTCGTTTTGAGCGTCTGGTCAGCATATCGACAACAGTGCCAAAAGTCTGACCGGAAATTTTTGGAATCCAATTTTCCATACAATGTCAACGTTTCTGATGCTTCTCGATGCAATGAAAGACGAAACATAGGCTGTAGGATAAGGTTCAGACAGTTCGGAAAGAATAATAAATGAACGAAAAATTATTTTGAAGTTTGGACTGAATGGACGGAATGGTCAGCGTGTTCTGCCACTTGCGATATTGGCTCGCAGCAAAGGGAGAGAAAATGTGAGTCATCGACGGATGCTCAATGCAGTGGCGAATCAGTGGAATGGAGACGATGCATTGACCTTGAACCTTGCAAGACGTGGTCTCATTGGACTGAATGGAGCACATGCAGAGGTTTGGTGTATCCTGCCTGAATCCGTTTCTGTTGATTCATTAGAGCTGAAAGAATATCTTGTGCGATGTGATTCACTCTCGAGAAAATCATTTGAAGTACGAAAATATAAGTCTTTCGTTTAGTAATTTGGCTCATATGTCCAAAAACATTAGAGCAACTGATTTTAAAAAAAACATAAAAACTTGTCTTTTAGCAACCTGCGGAATGGGCGAGAGGAGCAGATCACGATATTGTCACGTAGGTGAGGGTCTCTGTGACGGTTCCAGTTTTGAGGTAAGATAAATTTTTAGTGGTGATGATTAATTGTATAACTGAACCATGATATCACTCACAAAGAGGTAATATATGCATACTACATCTTGCATATTGCATCCCAAATGCTTCGGAAGGTTTATCGTTATTTTTGACGGATAGTTGTAACTTTCAGCAACACCACTAACCATATTCTGCAAGCAGTTAAGTGATCACAGTGAAACTGTATCTGATTTATCTGACAATGAAGTAAAATAATCCGCATTATGAAAATGCAGGCAGAATCATGCAACACCGGCGTGGAATGTGCTGAATGGAGTCACTGGGAGCAGTGGTCGGCATGCTCAGCAACGTGCGGATATGGCACAAAAAGAAGAACGCGTGTGTGTACCGGTAGACACTGCCCAGGTCAGGATAACAAACACTATAATCACTTCCTAAATCAACAGCTTCCTGCATCCTTATCATCGGTTTTGATACATCCTTGACAACACTATTCATAAACTGATTCATCAATTTATCGAACTTTATTCAGCATATTGATGCGTTTCGTATAACAAAATCAAATTCTAAACATCATCGAAATCACTCGAAGTCACAAGAGAATGAGCGTTACGTTCAGTCGGTGAACGATCATGAGACTAACTACTAGAGCATCCATTAAATCCAGTGATGAAGTTTGCGATTCATTAGGAGACTCATATCAACAAAGTGATTGTGAAAACGAACCGTGCTCACACTGGACCAATTGGCAAGCATGGTCTTCTTGCTCGGTATCTTGTGGAAGAGGTATCAAAATAAGAGAGCGTTTGTGCATTGGAAGTTACTGCGAAGGTATATTTAATACTCATTCAAGCATCTCATAACAAAGCAATGACACTGACAAAAAATCTAACCTTGATCGTATTTGGATGTGTCAGTCAAACTCGATTTGTGACGAGTGAAATAGTAGAACTCATGACTACTGTAATAAGTGACCATGTCATCACCTAAGTGAAGTGTGCTCAAAAAATTGATCTTTTGAAAAGTTTAAAAATGATCGAAGACTTGAAATGAAAGCAATTCGAAATTACCGAATAAGCTACAGAATTTCTCTGCAGAATCTCTTAATTAAGGTATTTAGCTCACATTGGAAGTGATGATCGGTTACCTTATTGGTTATCTTCATGAAGCCGTTTACAGGTAGTTTATCTGTGAGATATCGTCGAGAAATAGTTCATCTGAAGAAACATCTGTTGCAGGTGAAGCGTCTGAACAAATGGAATGCCATGAACAGCCGTGCGCGACTTGGAGTGAATGGCAAAGTTGGTCTCATTGCTCAGCTACATGTGGTAAGGGAACGCAGACCCGCATGCGAACGTGCCATGGCAATTTCTGCTTAGGTAATTTGATTCTTGCTGAGAAGAGTCAATGATATTCATCCAATCATGAATGCGCGTCATTTGAGCCATTCAAAACAATTCGAAAATTTTCGATTGGTTCGAGGCAAAGGCCGAATAGATAGAGAGAGTTTTCGACTGCCCGGTTACAATGTCTCACACTCATTCGAAAATCAACGCCCATGAATTTGTTTTTGAATGCTGCAATTATTTGAGTCGACACGAGTAATGGTGGATTTTGAAACTAGTGCAGTTTAATGCAACCGACAAATCTGCTTTAAGGTAAAAGTGTAGAGCAGACTTTATGTGAGCACGGTCCATGCTCATCTTGGTCATCATGGGGAGACTGGGATGAGTGCTCTTGCAGTACTGGAACACAGACTCGTTCGCGAACCTGTATGCATGGTCAGGAATGTGTTGGAGCACGTGAGGTGAGCTTGTTTCTTTTCAGCTACATTCTTAATCAGATCCATTGAATGGTATCTCACCAAATTCATAGTCTGATCGAAAAGATCACCAGTTATGAAACATTCAATAAGGGTTGAGAAACCGTGGAGACATGCTCGAGGATGGATATTAATTCATATAGTTCCCACTGTCACTTTCGTTGCAATTTGCTGGCATCGATCGACCGATTGCGCTATTCCAAGAGTTCAGCAGTGAACAACATTTTGGCGTCGGTGACAGCATTAAATGGCAACGAATTTGAATGCATGAAAGTTCAACATGGCAGTAACTGTTGCAAAAATCGTTTGCTCAAATCCAGTGAATTTTGAAGGTTTGAAGCAGTGACTAGAATAATATTTACACTGTAAAAAATGAAGCTGAAAATCGCGTAAGAAATGAACTAATTCAAATGTTGAATACTGAGTCGTAGCTGATGCGAATCACCAAACATGAATAAAGGATACTCAACAATGCGATATTCGTGCATGTGCGCAATGGACACCATGGGGAGACTGGTCGACATGTGACAAGGACTGTGGTCCGGGTAAAAAGACAAGACGACGTGAATGTGTAACTTCGGAAGGAGATGCATCAAGCAGATGTGAAGGAGATGCCGTGGTTTGTTTCATTCATTTGACTGCAAAGTGATCCAGGAATTTCTGTTTCATTCTCGGTGAGATAAAAAGTTGATAATGCTCTTCGATGGTATATTTTCGTTGTGTCGAGAACTGAAATATAATTATGTTGTATGTATCAACCGTGCATAATGGTCAGTCACTTCAGGATCACTCAGTATGCCTTGTGCAAGCATGTTGTCAATGGACAACATGGAATGATTGGAGCAGTTGCGATCGTGATTGTGGAGGAGGACGAATAACACGATCAAGGATGTGTCTGAGACCTGGAACGGGTTAGTCACCTTTTAATTGATCGGTGTATGTGATTTGAGATCATGATTAGTGATGAAATTGATTTCAACTGTTATCGTCAGCAGCGAATGAAGCGTATCCTAGTGATGGTGAATTGCGTGTATTTCATAGTATTTGAATCAATCCCTATTACTTAATTGCATGTATTGAGCACGCGGTTCTTCTTATCCTAAAATGTTCAGAATAGCAATTAAATCAGGTATGAGAAATATAATGAGCAGTCATTTGTGAGAGTGAATATAAAGTCAACAAAAACAATTCAACAAAAACATTGTTGCCTGTCTATGTTTCCATCGAAAAACACCTAAAAAACAAATATTTTAAGATGACAGCAGTGGATGCGATTGTGCTGGTTATGATCGTGAACAAATGTCTTGCAACGAACATCACTGTGCGCCGATCCCTTACGAATACGAAGCTGAACCCGAGTTCCCACCTGAATCTGTGTATCAACCTCAGCCAGTAACCCAGCCACAACTGCAACCACTACCTCTAACTACCATAGCACCTACTCATCCAGGAACTCAACCTGCTGTGATCAGAAAACAGCTCATACACCATCATCGTCCTACACCTGTTTATAAGCCAGGACCAGTGATAATACCTGTACGAGTTCCGTATTATATCAAACCAGTCACAAGAACAGAAGTTGGTAGTACTGCTGCAACCACTGGAGTGTCATGCCAATGGTCTGAATGGTGGGGATGGAATCAGCACGCCGGTGGAGATTTGAGAAGATCGAGGTAATTTTTGGTCTTTGTGTTTTTCGTTGTCTCGAAATTGCATTTTTTGCTGAAAGATGTTCATTGTTTTGATGTTAGGAAGTGCAGAACATTGCTGGAACGACCGGATGCCTTGACCATAGGATTCGTTACGTTTATTGAAGAAATGAGACCATTTGAAAGACTCACTGAAATCACATTCATAAGAATTAATCAATTGAAGGGCCTGCATTGGTGATAATGATTGCGTATGTTATGGACCAGCCGTTCAAGAAGCTGTTTGCTCGGAATGTGCGGAGAATGTGGAATGTGTTGAGGCTTGCAAGAAGAAATGAATAGACTTCAAGAAAATTCTCAAGTGTTTTACGCTTCCTTGAGATCATTTTAACATGAGTTAAGATTTTCTAAGAATCACATCTTAAATGCTGCATCATTCATTCACTACTTGAAATTGATTGACAGGTCGTAGAATAACACTTTTGATCTTGTTACTTCATGAAATCTCTGATAACGGTCAAAAAAAACCAGCAAAAAGTTTATATTGCTTTTTACTGCTATGTTTAAGAAAATCTCACTCATAAAATAGGAAGCATTTATAGACTAAGATGTGCACTTGCTGTTGTTTCATGTAGTTCTCTACTTCACTGCCAATAAATGATTTTGCTGATAACTCGTCTTCCGTGTTTCAATTCAGCCAAATCAAACGGTCGTTTATGGCACTGATTCCTGAATTTTTGCTAACCACGATCCATGATGATGTGAACAGCCTGAAAAATGCGTACAGATATCACGTGAGCAGATATTTCTGAATTTGTTCAAAGGTTGATAACTTCAATAACCGTGTCTGCAGGAGAGTAACAGTGCCGAAACAACCACATTTCGGATGTTTTAATGCGGTGGCGTAGACAGGATTTTTCCAGCTGCGAAAAACGTCAACAAGCTAGGATTGCTTTTCGACTTTGCAGATTCGAAGTAGCGACAGCGAATAGCGCGCTTTCCGCTCGTTCGCTGAAGTAAAATTTGTTAAATCCGCTGAAGTGTTATTGCTGATCCACTAACTAGGCAAAATTAGTCCTCCATTCGCTATCGCTGCTTTGAAATTCGCTCTCAAAATTTGCAGTTGCATCACTTATTTGTATAGGGAAAAAAGCCTCATTACGCTATCAAACAGTTGAAAAATTTTATTGAATCATTGTCTAACAGATAATCACTGTCTAATAATAAAGTACGCTCCGACAGTAAGAAAGTAACCAAATGGCGATAACAAAATTCAAAGATAAAGAGCAGTCAATTGGCAACAGCTCACACTTCACTTTCTCATTCCCTTTTAAGAACATCAACACGCTGAGCATTTCGTCTGAAATTCTGAATCGTTAGGATCTTATTGTATCGCTTAAAACGGTCTCCTGAAAAAATCAGCGACCATCATACCTACGACAACATCATACCTACATCATAACATCATACCTACGTCTCCTCTGAACATGCTTTTTGACTTGAGGCCCCAGTTCTCTCAGTTGTTCCTCTGAAGAGATCAACCATAATCCTCTGAAGAGATCCCCGCAAAAAAGTCGGGGAGCAAATTGCGCGGGGAGTAAATTGGACGGGGAGTGTGTTCCCGCAAAAAAGTCGGGAAGCAAATTGCGCGAGGGAGGACCCCATCGAGGAATGACCGCTCCCTGCGTTCCCCGGTGGGGAGGACGGGAGCATTTCAGCCCAATTTTTCGATAAAATCTCAATTTTTTGAAGATTTTTCTTCCTTTTAATGTATTTTTTGACAATTCCGTTGCAGCTTCTTAAATAGAATTTTTCTCTCCCATTTGCACCATTAGAGGTGAAATGAAATCGTTTTTCAATGATAATACGCTCACGGCTACAGCTTTAAACAACATGTTACTACTATTCAAAAACCTCACAATTTTGCTTGTTCCAATTCACATTTATTGAAAATAATAAGCGCGAATGAATATGAATAAAATAAGAACAACAACAAATCAATATCAGTCAAATGAGAACAACAACAAATCAATATCAATCAAATGAGAACAACAACAAATCGAATGCATCAGCGTCATCGGCACTATTTGTATCGAATCAAGAGATCAATCACATACAAAACAAGAACGATTCATTAGTAATAAAATAGTAACATGCGCGAATCAATATGAATCAAATGTAAACAACAACTTTATTTTATTTTATTTACCATCTCTATGCCATCAATTTTATCCTGTCTTGTTATCTCCAATATCGTATCTCTTTTACAGTAACTTACGCCCTCCATAATCTAATACCTCAGCATGAAATTTTTGCTAGCATTGTTTCAACTCTCAGCTCGACCAAACTCAAGCGTATCCTCATCTCACTCTAATCCCAAGATATCAAATAAACTCCTAACATCAAAAATACCATACCTTACGTCGGCGCTACGGCTGCGAAATCAACCCCAAAAATTCTACTCACTACAATGAAATAATAACATGAATAAATCGATATGAAAAGAATAAAAACAAATCAAATGCGTCGTCGTTATCAACCGCCTCATTATCATAATTATCGCAGCAACGTTATGCATCACTCTTGGCAGTCATGCATCATTATTAACAGATTCTTATCGAGAACACCGACCAACTCAAATATCATCATTATAGCGACAAGATTCGATATATTCAACTTCACACAACTCATCAACATTTGTGCACTTCAAGAATTTCTCTTCACCGGTCCTCCGGAAATCTCGAATTATTATCTTATTTGATAATTTTTCGTCGCTGATTCGATTTCTGTGTGGATCGCATAAGCTGTGAGTTAAAAATACCTCATAACTCGATACTTTCTTCAAGAGCTTCTTCAAATACTCATTTCTCACGATCGAAAACGACACTCCAGACGATACCACGAACTTCACCAACTCCATGTCTGCTTCCCTTTTCTTGTCTCCACTGATACAATATTTATCATTCCCAATATATTGGTCCATAGCCCTCTGATCTGCAAGGAATGTTTTACTGACAGCATTCGAATTCCTTCCCCTATGGATACCGCCTATGCATAATGTTGATCTTTCACATTACCTGTTACCTAGAAATGTTCATTTAATTTATATGGTTGACTTACTTTTGTCGTAGACTTTCACCCTTCGTTTCTTTTTTTCTGGTATTTCGTTCTTTGTCTCGGAGTGCTTCATCCTGAGGTAGTTAAGCAATCCTTTCGTAGACGAATTCTTGAACGATAATTGCGCATTGCATAAACTGCAAATTCGTTTTGACGATTCCTCGCCCTCACCAGTCGTTATTTTAAAAAATCGCCAAACGACGCTTCCACTTGTCGATTGCTCCATGCAGGCTTAAAAAGAGAAAAAAGAGGTGAGAATATTCACTGCGCTCTAATAAGCAATGCAATGAAATATATCAGCGGACACTCCTATTTCGGTAAGAACATTGCAAACTATCGAAAGGTAGGAGAGCAATACTCAAAACCCCATGAATAGAAAACACATTTTGTATAACTTCACATGGTGGTCGTGATAATCGCGACAAAGAGAAAATAAATTGAAACAGCGGTACTTGTGCTGTTTAGTCCCTCCACCCGTACGCAAGATCACGCGCGCGTGCGCGTAGCCACGCCTACTGGATAAACCTAAGCCTAAGCCTAAGCCTGATGCCGAAGTCAGCGTAACAGAATGGGTGTGGCCTAAAGCGCGTATGACAACGTGCGGCGGTGTTGTTGAAAGCGCAAATGGTGTCTGCGTGCGGGTGGAGGGACTAAACAGCATAAGTGCCGAAACATCTTCGTACACTACTGTTCTAATACATGATAATCACAACAAAAACACGCTTTTGACCAGAATACTTGAACACTATAACCCGTCAAACAAAATAACCCAGCAAACAAATATTTTGCAAGCACATCACCCAACAGTCGAAGAAGAAAGACTAACGAATTCATGTGGATGACTCGCCAAACACCTTATAATCACATCACAAAAGAAACAACCACATTTGAAGTGTTCCAGCGATACTTCGTCACTTTGAGTGGATTGTTCGCGAAGGTTCGCAAAAGTGCGACGAGCTCCCCGTCCTCCCCGTCAGGGAGCGAAATTGGACGGGGGGGGGGGTTCCCGCGAAAAAGTCGGGGAGCAAATTGCGTGGGAGGGGAACGCTCCCCGCGTTCCCCGACGAACACTACTTTCGGCTATTCCGCATTGAAAATTGCTTGTGTCGTTGCGTTCGTAAGTGTCTCCAAGTTGTCTGCGACTTCGTTGGTTTTGTGACAGTTTGAACAGCGCGCACATGGTGAATGCTGTGATTTGATCACAACACCGTGAGTATACGGTTCCATGAATAACCTCCTTTCGTTAATAGTTTCTCATAACCATTCAAAAAACTTCCCGCCCTGTGCTCTTCCCAGCATATATGTGTAACCAACACCTTGTGAAATTTGGAGACTAGCAGTGTATCTTCGACGTGGCGAGCCGACCCAACAGAAGTCGTACTGCTGTCGGATGTCGGATCGCGAATACCTATCCATTGTGCAATTGCTTCGAATTCATTTCTCACTGAAAACCATTTGAGTGCATTTCTCTGTTTTTCAGTATCTTGCAAGTGTTGCAACGCAGTATTTATTGCATTTGGCCGCATTTCCATCTCTTCCAGTATAAATATTCTGGATTGTTCTTGTTCTGCCGATTTTATGATACAATATGAGATTATCATTTGAATGATTATCAACTACAATACGCGATGAATGCTTCATAGTGAAATTAATGCTACAACGCATACTGAATGCTTCGTAGTGAAATTAACACAACTTGTTGCCCACTGGGCGTACGATATTTTGGTGGTAAGAATCCTTCAGAAACAATCGTGTTTACGAGCGCAGCTCTCAAAAAAGAGCACTGAAAAAGTAGAGCCCTCACGAAGTACAAACGCTCAACTGTACACATTGCTGCCTTCTCTGCGAAGAAGTAACTTGTTTTGTCCTGTGCAACAAACACTCTTACTTTCATTGGTATTTCTGCACTCTCATCAACAATTGCTGCAAAGGAAAAACAGCTGTAGACAGATTGTAATCAGGAAACCATTGTCTTCAGAAAGTCACGTAAAGTTAGTTTGCAATAATTTTTTTCTGAGGATGAGGAGTGAAACTCTCAAGCTGTTCTTGTTGTACTGATTTTGATCTACATGGCAGAATGATGCATGCAGCCGAATGACATTTGAGGTGAAGCAAGAGTTTGCCTTTGGGATATGATTATTTGTGATTTCAGATGAAGTGAGCTGTTTTCGTCTGATATTTATCAGCAGTCCGCCTCACAGCTTCCTTCCATCCATAGAAAGTTTCTAACCATTTACGATCCATCATCATTTACGACTTCGATACAACTTCTCAAACATGGGTAATTGAACCACATAATAATTTCGAGCATCAACCGCATAATTCGACAATCTAAGCATTTTGAGCGAACGTAAGATAACAACCATTTGCTTAATTGTATCAAATAATAATATAATAATAAATCATAAATCTTGAAACTATGATAAATTATCACATTATTGAACGGAAAATTGATTAACGAATTATTTCGCGACAACACCAATCTGTTGACTCAGAGCATCCAAAGAATTATATTTACCTATGGCGAACACATTCACTGAATCGTTACCTTTCAAGTAATCCGGAATAGAACGATCAGTCTTCAACAACACTGGATGAAAAATTGAAAAAAAAGGATCGAAACAAAATTTAAAAATTGAAAATAAATAATCTGTACCCAAAAATTGGTCAATTTTTTGGTAAGTTGATCTGCTTCAAGTGTGTTGAACGAATAATATTGAGTTACTTTACGTTAACTGTATGGTGAAGGTATTCGAATCTATGTATCACTTTTACATTCTGAGAAATTTGCGTCCGAAATGAGTTTCATTATTTCCGACAGTCTTGTTTGAACCACCAAATGTTTGGATTAATTCATGAAAACTTTGCTTTTCTTGACAAAATTTATGAGCAAAATTGGGTTGATTGCGAATTGTTTCAGATAATTCAGATAATTGTTTCAGATAATGCAGTTTCAATGATTGATTTCATATTGATAGACACTTGGTTCGATAGACTTCAGGCTTGATGAACGAACATATAAAATAATGTGAAAAAAAAAGTGCTTGATATGAAATTATACAGAGAAAAGTGATCCTCATTCAACTTATTACTGCCTCTCTAATAATTAAGTCATCAAGTTCTTGTGCTGAATATAACATGACAAATTGCTATTATTATGCTCCGCCTATCATGCTGTATTACTGCTTGTACATATGTTTTACTCGGCAATAAACTATCATATCATATCACATCATATCATAAATTGGTCAACTTTTTGTAAGTTCAGCAGAGCTGAGTATGTTGAACGGATGTTGTAAAGTTACTTTAGGTTACGCATGTGATGATGGTATTCAGATCTCTGGATCATTTTTACATTCTGACAATGACGTATTTGAGTCCGAAATGGCTTTCATTATTTTCAACAATTTTGTTTAAACGATCAAATGTTTGGATTAAATTATAAAAACTTCACTTTTCATTATGAAATTTATAAGCAAAGTTGTATTCGATGAAAAAAATTTTTTTAGATAATCTCGTTTCAGTGATTGATTTCATGTTGATAAACACTGGAACAGGTGGTGATCGTGCCCGAACTATGAACATTGGTCTGATAAACTTCAGGCTTAATGAACGAACATACAATGTAATCAAATTAATTTTTCTGAGTGTGCGCTAAAAAATATGAGAGTAGAGAGGTATTTTTTAGCAAGAGGATGAGAAGTGAAGTAAGATGTATTTAACTGAGACACTCCTGGATGCGATGGCATTAATTTGCTGGACAAGAGAAATGGTACGAAGAAATCCGACGCTGATTTTTTGTTCGTAACAGATTTTGCGACGAAAGGATTGCGTTAACGCGGCCATTTTTTATGCTTGTTATAGCCATCAACAACTGTTCATTGCATTGAATGGAATTCTTCGAATCGCTTTATTACCTCCCTGAAGCCTATGACATGGGTTGTTTGCTGTGCTAAAAAAATCGAACCTAAAATAAGCACGTATAGTGGGGTAATGCAAAAAAAAAGATTGTCATCACGGATGTTTGAATTTTCGACCAATTCTGCTTCCTGTTGGTTTCACACAAAATTTCAGCCAGAAATATTATTCTGAGCTGGCGCAAATCACCCGAGATTCTCAGTATAGCAGTAAATTGACCGTTTCTCTTCGCTGTTCCTTTTGTTTTCTGCGACTCTTGAAGCAACGGGCGAGGATGATCCGGTTCATTTTAGGAAAACTGCATCTATAATTTCGTGACAATCGAAATGAATCTTGAGCGTGCAACTAGGGTTTACAAAATCTCAACGTTTTTTCAATCCCGGATCGATTTTTGATCCCGGGATAATCCCGGGATCGAACAATTTTTGTAATATTAATGCGGGACATGTTCAAACGCACTTTTTCGAATCAATACATTCATTATCAATCAGAGAGGAGTTATTTCAATAAATTGTTGAACAAATTCGAGAAACCAAATTATTCAAATTAAAATTAATATTTCATATAATGATTCTAATGACCATACTGCAAAGGCATATTGCATTTTCTATGCTAAAGTAAGGCATCTTGTCATCTCGGGCCTAAGGTAATAAGAGCACACTTGCATGTGAATATGAAATTCTTGATTCCACTTATTCGCTATGCTTTAAGTCCATTTTCTCTCGTCAGTGTTAATGTCAGCTGAATTCTGCCGTTTTGGAAATGTCGGTTTTTATGAAAGAAATGCATCGCATGAATTACATCATTTGAATTTTGAAGAAATTAAAAGTTCAGAGTTTATCTACAAAGTGAAAAAAAAACAACATCCGCAGTGAATTTCTATCGAATCGTCGGAACACTTACATACATAACAATTTCGATCAGAAATCATGGAAATATACTTGATGTTCAAGCTTATGATCCTTTTGAATGGGGGGAGGGAGGGGGGAGACTCAAAATTTCGTTGAATTTTGTTACCCTTGGTTCTCATTAGAAAATGTGATTATCTCCGTTAGTCCACGTAGAAACGCATCCAGATGAGCGTGACATAAATTAGTGAGGAGCAGAATAATCAATTGAATATTCAATGAAATTTCATGCAAAAGTTTACCAAGCTGTTGTTCGTCCTGCTTTTCGTCTGACTTGCATTTATTTCATTAGCTATTCATCAATGACAGAGGGCAAACAGCGGAATGATTAAGGCTTGCTTCAAGATGATCATACTATCAAAATTCACGCAAATTGACCTGTTTTATCAAATCCCGAAATCCCGATATTTGACACTATCACTTTCCTGCAGATGCGATCATGGTTCAAGCTACTGTTCAACAGGGAGCAGTTTTTCGCACGGGAGGGACCCCGCGGGGAGAAAAGTGGACGGAGGGATATCCCGCAAAAAAGCCAGGGAGCAAATTGCGCGGGGGGGACCTCGTCGGGGAATGACCGCTCCCCGTGTTCCCCGACGGGAAGGATAGGGAGCATTTCAGCTCAATTTTTTTGACAATATTTCAATTTTTTAAAGATTTTTCTTTTTTTAAAGTAGTTTTCTTTCAAGTGCACCTTATACTCACATTTCAAAACAAACAGCAAGACAATATTGAAAGTGTTGCAGCGGTCTTTCACCATTTTCAGTTGATCGTTCGCGATATTCGCGAAGTTTCGCGCTCCCCGTCCTCCCCGACGGGGAGCGAAACTGGACGGGAGGGGGGTCCACGAGAAAAGGTCGGGGAGCGGATCGCCGGGGGGTCCTCGTGGGAGACAATTGGACGGAGGGAAGGGGGTCCGCGCGAAAAAATCGCGGAGCAAATTGCGGGGGGAGGAGCGTTCCCCGCCGGGGAGCCTGTTTCCCGACGAACACTAGTTCAAGCTGAAGATAATAAGCTGTGGAAGAAAAGCAGTAACATCTGTTTCAGCATATAATAGGTGAACAGTTGAAATCATGTCTTTTTCTCGTTGTTCTCATCATCCCTGTCATCACTCGTTCCTATGGATCGTAGATACCAATAACTTAAGATTCAATATATCAAAAAAAACAACCATTTCATGCGGGTAAATTGAAAAATCGCTAGAATGGAAGACGGGTTACAAACAAAATCATTTATTGGCAGTCAAGTAGAGAGCTGAAAGAATCAACAACACATGCACATGTTAGTCTATAAATGAGCCCATATTTTATTCAGGAGAATTTCTTGAAATTAAAGAACACTAAGCAATTCGAACTCTTCGCTGTTCTTTTCGGACTGTCGACAAAAATTTCATGGACTATCAAGACCTTCATCGTGTGTCAATCAAAATCAACTTGTGAATGAATGGTGCAGTTTATAAGATATGATTCTTAGAAAATTCGAGCTCGTGTTACAATGATCTCAATGAAGCATAAATCAATCAAAAAACTTGAAAATTTTCTTGAAGTAGACTCATTTCTTCTTGCAAACCTCAACACAAGCGACATTATCTGCACATTCTGAGCAAACCAATTGCTCAACGGCTGGTCCATAGCATACGCAATCGTTATCACCAATACAGACCCTTCAATTGATTAATTTTTACAAACTGATTTCAGTAAGTGTTTCAGATGACATCTTTCCTTCAATAAATTTAATCCTACGGTCAAGGCTTCCGGTCGTTCCAGCAATGTTCTGCACTTCCTAACATCAAAACAATGAACATCTTTTAGCAAAAAATGCAATTTCGAGACAACGAAAAACAGAAAGACCAAAAGTTACCTCGATCTTCTCATAGCTCCACCGACGTGCTCATTCCATCCCCACCATTCAGACCATTGACATGATACTCCAGTGGTTCCAGCAGTACTACCAACTGCTGTTCTTGTAACTGGTTTGATATAATACGGAACTCGTACAGGTATTATCACTGGTCCCGGCTCATAAACGGGCATGGGACGATGATGGTATATGATCTGGTCTCCGATCACAGCAGGTTGAGTATCTACATGAGTAGGTGTTACGGAAGTTGGACGTAATGATTGTGGTTCTGGCTGAGGTTGAGGCTCGAACCCAGGCTGGATGGAAGGCAGGGGTTCGTATTCGTGAGGGAACATGACGCACTGATACTGATTGCAAGGTCTTTGTTCACGGTCATTACCAGCACAAAGACATCCACTGCTATCATCTTAAAATATTTATTTTTTAGGTGTTCTTTGATGGAAACATAGATAGGCAACAATCAGTGTTGTACCGCAATTTGAATTGTTTTTGTTGACTTTATATTCATTGTGACAAATGACTGCTCATTGCATTTTCCATATTGACATAACTGCTATTCTGAACATTTCAGGATAAGATGAACCGCGTGCTCAATATATGCAATTATGTAATAGGGATTCAAATAGTGTGAAATCCAAGCAAATCGCCATCAACAGGATACACTTCATTCGCTGCTGATGATAACAATTGAAATGAATTTCATCATCAATCATGATCTCTAATCACATAAACCGACCAATTAAAAGGTGGCTACCGACTAACCCGTTCCAGGTCTCATACACATTCTCGTTCGCGTGATTCGTCCTCCTCCACAATCACGATCGCAATTGCTCCAATCATTCCATGTTGTCCATTGACAACATGCTTGCACAAGGCATACTGAGTGATCCTGAAGTATTCCACGGCTAACACAGACAACATAATTACATTTCAGTTCTCGACACAACGAAAATATTCCATCGAAGAGCATTATCAACTGTTCATCTCACCGAGAATGAAACAGAAATTCATGGATCACTTTGCAGTCGAATGAATGAAACAAACCACGGCATCTCCTTCACATCTGCTTGATGGAGCTCCTTCCGAAGTTACACATTCACGTCGTCTAGCCTTCTTACCCGGACCACAGTCCTTGTCACATGTCGACCAGTCTCCCCATGATGTCCATTGTGCACATGCACGATTATCGCATCGTTGAGTTTCCTTAATTCATATTTGGTGATTTTCATCATAATCTCTAATATTGCATCCAAGAGCACTATCACCTTTTTATCCCACCGCATTCAACACATTTTTTTCATTTCAGTTCGTTTCATAGGCGCTTTTCAGCTTCGTTTTTTGCAGTATTATTCTAGACACTGCTTCAAACCTTCGAAATTCACTGGATTTGAGCAAACGATTTTTGCAACAGTCACTGCCATATTGAACTTTCATGCATTCAAATTCGTTGCCATTTAATGCTGTCACCGACGCCAAAATGTTGTTCACTGCTGAACTCTTGGAATAGCGCAATCGGTCGATCGATGCCAGCAAATTGCAACGAAAGTGACAGTGGGAACTATATGAATTAATATCCATCCTCGAGCATGTCTCCACGGTTTCTCAACCCTTATTGAATGTTTCATAACTGGTGATCTTTTCGATCAGACTATGAATTTGGTGAGATACCATTCAATGGATCTGATTAAGAATGTAGCTAAAAAGAAACAAGCTCACCTCACGTGCTCCAACACATTCCTGACCATGCATACAGGTTCGCGAACGAGTCTGTGTTCCAGTACTGCAAGAGCACTCAGCCCAGTCTCCCCATGATGACCATGATGAGCATGGACCGTGCTCACATAAAGTCTGCTCTACACTCTTACCTTAAAGCAGGTTCGTCGTTTACAATAAACTGCATATTCAAAAGTGAGCGTCTCAGTAGCTTTAAAATGGTGGCGAGTGGCACTCTTTCGTGACTGGATGAATAGCATTCACTCTTCTCATCAAGAATCAAATTACCTAAGCAGAAATTGCCATGGCACGTTCGCATACGGGTCTGCGTTCCCTTACCACATGTGGCTGAGCAATGAGACCAACTTTGCCATTCACCCCAAGTCGAGCATTGCTGTTCATGGCATTCCATTTGTTCAGACGCTTCACCTGCAACAGGCATTTGTTCAGTTGAGCTATTTCTCGACGATATCTCGCGGATGGACGACCTGTATACGGCTCATTAATTAAGGTAATCGGTCATCATTTCCAGTGAGAGGCGAATCACTCAATATAAAGTTCAACTAAAGAGAAATTCTGTAGCTTATTCGGTATTTTCGAAATGATTTCGTTTCAACTCTTCGATTACTTTGAAACTTCCCAACCGCCTTATTTTTGGTTACCGGAGTACTCTTCACTAATGTGGTGATGCGGTCAGATACTGACACAGTCATGAGTTCAACTATTTCACTCGTCGTAAATCGAGTTTGGCTGAAACATCCAAAAAACAGGAACGTTAGATTTTTTGCCAGTGTCATTGCTTTGTTATGAAGTGTTTGAATGACAGTAAACATACCTTCGCAGTAACTTCCAATGCACAAACGCTCTCTTGTTTTCATGCCTCTTCCACAAGATACCGAGCAAGAAGACCATGCTTGCCAATTGGTCCAGTGTGAGCACGGTTCGTTTTCACAATCACTTTGTTGATATGAGTCTCCTGAAGAATCACCAAATTCATCACTGGATTTAATAGATGGTCCAGTAGTTAGAATCATGATCTCTCCCCGACTGAACATAATGCTCATTCTCATGTGACTTCGAATGATGTGATGATGACTAGAATTCGATTTTGTTTTATCAGACGCGCCGATATGCCGAATAAGGGTCGATAAATTCATGAACTAATTTATTGATATTCTTGTCAAGAATGTTCAAAAACGATGATAAGGATGCAGGTAAAGACAACTGTTGATTTAGAAAATCATTAAAATGTTTGCTATACTGACCTAGGCAATGCCCACCAGTACACACACGCGTTCTTCTTTTTGTGCCATATCCGCACGTTGCTGAACATGCTGACCACTGCTCCCAGTGACTCCATTCAGCACATTCCACGCCGGTGTTGCATGATTCTGCCTGCATTTTCATAACGCGGATTATTTTACTTCATTGTCAGATAAATCAGATACAGTTTCACTGTGATCACTTAACTGCTTGCAGAATATGGTTAGTGGTGTTGCTGAAAGTTACAACTATCCGTCAAAAATAACGATAAACCTTCCGAAGCATTTGGGACGCAATATGCAAGATGTAGTATGCATATATTACCTGTTTGTGAGTGATATCATGGTTCAGTTATACAATTAATCATCACCACTAAAAATTTATCTTACCTCAAAACTGGAACCGTCACAGAGACCCTCACCTACGTGACAATATCGTGATCTGCTCCTCTCGCCCATTCCGCAGGTTGCTAAAAGACAAGTTTTTATGTTTTTTTTAAATCAGTTGCTCTAATGTTTTTGGACATATGAGCCAAATTACTAAACGAAAGACTTATATTTTCGTACTTCAAATGATTTTCTCGAGAGTGAATCACATCGCACAAGATATTCTTTCAGCTCTAATGAATCAACAGAAACGGATTCAGGCAGGATACACCAAACCTCTGCATGTGCTCCATTCAGTCCAATGAGACCAAGTCTTGCAAGGTTCAAGGTCAATACATCGTCTCCATTCCACTGATTCGCCACTGCATTGAGCATTCGTCGATGACTCACATTTTCTCTCCCTTTGCTGCGAGCCAATATCGCAAGTGGCAGAACACGCTGACCATTCCGTCCATTCAGTCCAAACTTCAAAATAATATCTCGTTCATATATCATTCTCTCCGCACAATCCAATTTTTATCCTTTTTCCTGTTGCTTGTGCTTTGTCATTTATTGCATTGAGAAGTACTAAAAGGCTTAACATTGTACGGATTATTTTACTCTAATAGAATTTCCCCTTTCACAATGAAACGCGCAAAGTTAGAGGCAATTTTCTGAATTTACCGGGTGCTCCAACTGGAGAAAATGGTCGTGGACGTG
The DNA here is from genome assembly GCA_035041965.1 of Anisakis pegreffii. Taxonomy (NCBI): domain Eukaryota; kingdom Metazoa; phylum Nematoda; class Chromadorea; order Rhabditida; family Anisakidae; genus Anisakis; species Anisakis pegreffii. Next base: position 77,613 of record JAPYMA010000437.1, read on the forward strand.
GTCTAGGAGTAGACTGGTTGAAGACGATTGAGTCATCGGCTGGGGCACTAGGCCGACCTTGTGGTCCGATATCTTGTTCTGGTTGCGGTTGTTGGTGGTGGTCAATAGGAAAATCGGTTGGTGATACTGTCTGCTGACCGATCTGTTCTCCTTCAATCTGACCTGGCTGCGTTTGCTGATGGATACCAATAGTATGCACGTCTGTTGATACTGTCACTTGACCGATCTGTTCTCCACCAACCTGACCTGGCTGAATTTGTTCATGGATTCCAATGGTATGTCCGGCTGGTGATACTATCTGTTGACCGATCTGTCCTCCAACAATCTGACCTGGCTGCGTTTGTTGATGGATTCCAATTGTATGCACGGCTGGTGATACTATCTGAGGACCGATCTGTCCTCCAACAATCTGACCTGGCTGAATTTGTTCATGGATTCCAATAGTATGTCCGGCTGGGGATACTATCTGTTGACTGATCTGCCCTCCAACAATCTGACCTGGCTGCGTTTGTTGATGGATTCCAATAGTATGCACGGCTGGTGATACTGTCTGCTGGTGGATCCTGTGCACAACAACCTGACCTGGCTGCGTTTGCTGATAGCTTTCACGAGTGAATCCGGCTTGTGATACTGTCGCTCCCGTTTGATATCCTACTGACGATGGTGTAACAATTCTGTATTGACCAGCACAAGGATGTGCACAAGCACCTACTGCCGGAACTGCGTAATGTACCTTAAAACAATTCGGTGTGATTACATACTTCGTAAGCATAATAATGCGGTTCATTCAACCCTTCACATATCCTCATCATTCGTTTTGTCAGTTCTTTGTTAAATTGAAACCATCTAATTTAAACGGGTTCATTCCTACGATTATTGACAGATGCATTTGGAGATATCGTCACGATCGCTATATTCATAAATGTATTCGAACGTTCCACAGAAGGATTCGTTAATCCAAATCATTAAGTAGTTAATTCAATCCAAAAATCATTTATCTTTTCCAGTTTAAACTGAACATTTAAAACATAATTCATCAAATTTTCCTTCTTGAATACCAGTCACAAGAAACAATTCTGCGCGAAACGAAGTGTCAATTGTTTGCACGAATGTGGGCTGTTTCAATGGGAATGGCAGCATGAGCAGTCAGAGGAACTAAATGAAGTTGCATCACGAACGTTACCTGCTGTCCTGCAGCTGCCGCCGACTGGTATTGGTTTTGAAGCTGTTGGTGCACGTATTGCTGACGATAGCAACATAATTTTTGCATTTGTTGTTGATGTTGAGCCATAATGCGAGCATATTCGCTGCTGAAAGCTTTTGAAATTCAGCATCTCATTCTGCTTGCTCCCTCAGAATTGAATTAATCTAGTGCTTCATCGGAGATAATAAGACTCACTTCATACAACTTCGAGAAGCTTATTCATTTTTTATCGCATCATATAACAACTAATGAGTTTGATGAATATCTCATTCATACGTACTTCTGCAGGAAAGAATGATTCTTCCTCGCACAAAACATTCGGAAAAAGTCATTTTCTGGATTTTTCGTTGATCATTCCAAGGGAGATTGGTGAGTTTCCGTATTCTGCTTTTCATAATTCAAATTCATAGCATACATTCTAGTCAGTTAATGCAATGTTTGTTCTCATAGCTGAACTGCTCTGTTTCGAAATAATATTTTTGACCAACCGTAATGTTATTCTATTACGTCGATCGCGTGTGTCAGCTTATCAATGAGATTTTGTTAAACTGAAGTACAAATGCATTGATGAAAATGGAGGAAAACAGATTACGTTTGGAATGTGGGATGAGAGTAAGGAAGTGGTGGATATGGAACAGCAATCGAGACTGTTGCTGTTGGTTGAGCGGCCGAAATCACAGATGCTCCCGGTACCCCAGACACTCCCGATATTCCCGAAACTCCTGATACTCCAGACACTCCCGACATTCCCGAAACTCCTGATACTCCAGACACTCCCGACATTCCCGAAACTCCTGATACTCCAGACACTCCTGACATGCCCGAAACTCCTGATACTCCAGATACTCCCGACATGCCCGAAACTCCCGATACTCCAGACACTCCCGATCCTGCCAAAACTACTGATCCTCCCAATCCACCCGCAGTCGTATAACATCTTCTGCGTTGAACAAGTCGACCATATTCACATGGTTGGGTACGTAATTGTATGCCTTAACGTAATCTAATCATTATTGAATTGCAGAGATTTTATTCCAACACCTGTTTACAGCACGAATCAAAATCTCGCACAATCAATTTTCTGGATCAAAATTCAAGTAACGTCAGGGAGAGTCTTCAGAGATCAATGTAGTGATAATGATACACTCGAATCAATTAATATCATGAATGATTCAGATTGAAGTTTTAAAAATTTGACAAACATACGGTTTGTGGGTGAGCACACTGACCATCTTGTCCAAGGTCCAGTTCCTATAACCGGACGATCGAAGCCAACATCTGAACAGTTCGACATGTATCGCGCTACATCAAATTTATCTCTGGTTTTCTAATCGTCAAATCCAGAGTGGTTTATCAAGAACAGATGGATTATTGTACAATGCTGATGAAGCAGTAAGCTTGTGTACTTTTGCTCACCTCTCTTTTTCAAGGGTACGTTATCTGACGACATTACGAAATGCTCTGCAAGAGGTGGAACCGGGTCGAATTCATGGCAATTCACTACTACTTCAAGTGATCTTACCATATCCAGTGGTGATGACGGCTTCTCAGGAACCAGCGCTACCTGATATATTTCGTTTTATTAATGCTTTTAAGGAGCGAAGCTGATGAATCTCGAAGGATATTCATAGGGTACACAAAAATTTTTTAATCTTATCGTTTCTGACATGTTAACTTCTTTAAATCATGCAGCAATTTTCAGCGTTGAACTTTTGAAAACGTTAAAAAAATGAGTGTTCCTGATGTGGCGTAATTTATCGCAGTATGAAAAATGGTAAGCAAAGAGTCGTGAAGAATGAACTGACTTCTTCGTTAACGCTGTTCTTATCAAACAGATAGCAAATGTGCTTCTGGTTCTCGTCCCCACTATGCACGTAATAGAACATCACTGAACGAAATATCAAATCAATTATAAAGTCAATGGAAGCATGATAATATTCACGCATTGGTGTAAATAAAACATGAATGCATCGATAAAAAATCAATCCATTGATGTTGGTTTATGTCCACGAAAATTTGTTCAGAAAAATCCTAAAACATTCGACATCCTCATCTAGCTGATGGATCAAAGAAAAGTTCAATTAACACGCCTTCTAATGGTGAATACTGCTGGATGTTTGCCTTTAGTCACTCATGGCAAAATGTGGAGCTTCTGTACTGTTGCTTACGCTCTTTTTCAAGGACACATCATCTGACAACATTTCAAGGGTGATAAAAGTGACTTCAAATTCAATATTTTCATGAAAGTAGATTGTTTAAGCTCACAGGCAAGCTTTCTCACTGTTGTGAAAAAATTTGAACGATACTGCCAGATTTTTTTAAAAACGAAAATGCGCATGAAAACAACCTCCAACGCATTTTGGGTATGTCTCAAGACAGCTTTTCCGACAGTCACTCGCTGAGTCAAGACGAATTCTCGAGAATGGCTCAATTCCCATAAACGCTGTATTATTGTGCGTTCGCACACACAGATCTTCTATCTGAAAACGCAACATCTTCAATATGATGGGATTGTTCGATTGCATATTTCCAATATAAAATCAACTTTTCATCGGATGGATTCCAAATGCTCATTCTTAACCAAAAACATTGATATTAACTCTAATAATTCAGTGTTGGGCTTTTCAAAACTTGCGAACACTGGCAGTCTGTTACCTTTTCCAGTTCACTTTTTGCGTCAGTCAGGTTTCCATTGCGACGTGGAATTGGTCTCCGGTGTTCTCTTGGAGTAACCCGACCTGAAAGTGTAGGAACTTTTAGGATTTCAGATTCAGCGAGCACTGCAAGAAAGTGGTCATTGAAGCGAACTGCAAAAAAATTTTATGGATGTGAATCTGACAGACATTAAAGCACGCAGATATAATTCAACGGAGCTATTGTAAAGGATGCGATCAAGCTGATTGCAAATTAAGCGAACACACTCAGGCCGCTTCTGTTTTCCTATAACTAGAACTGGCACATCTATTTTCATTTACTTCGTTTTCATTTATTCTTTCCCTTTCACGTTCATTCAGTGGGTCGTCTTAAAGTTGGTGATGAAATACTTTGGTGTAGCAAACAGACTGAAGCATTTTGCTAGAAGGTGAGACAAATGGCGGTTGAGAAACGATCGACACGACTGAGATGTTATGAAGATGAAATTACAAAAAATGGAATGGGTTGGAAACGATGACCCCCTCCTCCCCCCTGCCCCAGCCTTTCACTACGGAAGGCAGCGATATCCCGCGATGACAGTCGTCGTCTCTCAGAAATCTCCCTTGCCGCCATTTCGCGGGCATTCCTTTCCGGAATCCCTAACGTTTTTATCTCTAATACTTATCAGCTGCACACCTCACAACCTTCCTCTTCCATTCATAGAATGTTTATAATGATTCACGATCATGTTTCAAAGTTAAACTCTTCCTTAATCTCACGTCTTCCAGCACTCAGATGTCATTCGGTTGCATACATCATCCCAGCATGTAGATCAAGATTAGTACAGCAAGAGTAGTTTGGAGGTTGCACTATTCATCCTTAGAAAACAGCCGTGAAAATCCCAGCAACTGGATTCAGAAAAAAATAGTACAAATCACTTTACGTGATTTTCTGAAGACAACAGTCTCCTCATTACAGCCAGTTGTTTGTTTCTTTTCAAGAAATGTTGATAAGAGTCAGAAAGTTATTGAAATACTGCACTGGACATGTCAGATTACTTTTTTTGCAGGCATGCGCTAAAAAGGCGATGTATATATTGGATGGTTTATTTTGTTTTTGAAGGAATCTTACCAACAAAATATCGTACGCTTAGTGGCCAACAAGTGGCACTGATTTCACTACATAGCATTCAATATGCGTTGTACATAACATCTCTGTTATTTTCCAAGAGCGTGTCATTGAAGAATGATTCAAATGATAATAATAATAAGAATTCAACTCTGATTAACTGCAAGAAATGATAAAATCTCCTTGAATCATATTCATGAAATGTACTGAAAAAGTGGTCCTCATGATTTTGCCCTACGTGCTCCTCTTTAGCTTTTATTAGACGAATCGATTCTTGATGATCAAACAAGTATTCTGATAACATTATTGGACAGCTGTGGAAGAATTTGGAAAAAGAATCAGTCAACAGTGATTCAAAAACTTCCTCAATTCCATCGAGTTCCTCTAAAGAATTTCTGTAAGTTCCTCTATAAGAATATTTAGCTCATCGAGTTCCTCTCCAAGGTAAAATTTCTCCCATAAGAACCACTTCACCAGAGGGAAGAACATGCTGACATAAATGGTTAAAAAATCAATTAACTCACCAAAAGTGGATACTGTGAATAGTAGTAGATGCAGCACCACACAAATTGTGAACTGCTGCATCCTGACGTAGATTGCTGATTCTGCAACAGTGTGAGGAATATTATCAATTCGTTGCTTTTAAATAGTCGACCGATCCTGTGAAAGTCATTGTTGCAACTTCGCCTCTAACTGTAATCATGTTTTTCGCACGTAGGATGTTAATTAATGCTTACAAATTAGTGCTGAAATGTTGAATAGTAGTTTAATTGAACGCATAGAGTACGATTAATGTTCCTTTCTCGATTGAACACACAATGATTTTGAATTCATTTTTAATTTTCTTATCACAAAGTCGACGGCGGTTTTCATTCGCAATGAAAAACACTACTCGATGTGCTCATTAATCAAATGTTTTTTGTAATTTATGATCACTATCCAATTGCTGTTTTTGCAAATCCAAAATAGCTTTGCGTAGGATGCGATCTTATGGTATTTGCAATTTCTTAGAATTCTTATGTGAAACTTTAATGAGAGCTTGCCGCCTTTTTTGACTCTTTCTGCTTTTAGTTTTTATCTAGCTCCCATTCCGCATCCGCTTGATATTACCGATATGTTTCCAAAATCAGAACGATGGGCTGTAAAGGGTCAGTTCAACGAGTGAAATGTCGTCCTCTGCTGCAAGGGCCAAAAAACCGATCTGACGCTGGCCATACTTTTCAGAACGCTGATTTGTGGATAAAACACTGAAGGTGACTCAATTACAACGTGTGCTAAAAATTCAGGTAAAAATAATTGTTAAGTAATTACTTCAATTACGTAGGCCAACTTTCAACCCTGCTTATCGCTAGTCGTCGAATCGTTGCTCAAGTAGGGCCATCCAAAATCTTAAATGTGAGTTTTCATCGGAGCGAGGTTTCTTCCTAGTAGCGAATCTGCACACTCTTTCACTTCCCTCAATTCAGTGGCTGTAACTAGTGAAATCTCTATTCCACGTTTTTGGAAACCGTTCCACTCTGTTGAGCATTGTTCGATTCTATTCCTGGGAATAGAACACGTTAACTGCAGTAGAGATATCACTAATTGCAAGTGCGGAATGAAATTAAGATCGAGAGTGTATCAGTGTATCAGTAACAGTGTATCACTATCGAAACATCGTTTCGTTCGAAATTTGGTGTGTTCTGTTCAAATGCCCCTTTCAAGTAACTGCTCTTATTGCATGCCATATTACCAAACATTTTGGAATAAGTGTGCATCACGATGATGCAAAAATTGCACAAAAAAGTTTGTTCTCCGTTCATTGGAATACCGGTCGATACTAATGACCAAGCGAAAATTTAATTTCGGCACAGCAGCGAATCGAGCGTTCGTTCTCGTTGTTCGGTTTTTCGACTTATTTCCGTCACGTTTTTGATGCACCGAGCAAAAACGATTGATTTTCCGCAGACGTTCGTAGCAACTTAACATCATTCAGAGCTACACGAGCCACCCGAACTTTTCATTAGAGCAGTAAGAGCTCATTGCCACTGAACGTCTCCTTTTGTTTTTTTTTGGTTCCAATGCTTTGGGCTAAACGGAAATGATGTATCTTTGTTGAGAAAGCAATCCCCTTAAAACTTAAACGAAACATGTTTCAAATGAGCCATCTCGTGCAAACCCCTCCTGCAAAATTTTCCTATCGTTCAAGAGCTGATTCATTCATTGAATCTCATTATTATATGAAATGACATGTTTTGCAATGAAGCATTTCTGCCTTTTATGTCAAACATTTTTGCAAACCTCCTGAGGAACGTACACTTCTTTAAAAAATACTATGTCAGTATTCACACCCCACAAGCGCTATGCAAATTGCCGGCGTTGTCTAAAACACAGTTCCAGATTTCGAGCGGTGGGTGGGAATTCCATTTGTAATAGTTTTGATTGAATCTCTCCAGAACTGTGTAAAATGATAAATGTGAATCATTGCTGCATTTTGGTGCGAAGGATCCGAAAGAAGAAAATAGCAATGTACACCCACTGCGGTGAATTTGCATGCTCAAGATTTGTTTGGATTGCCCCAAAATTATGGGTATAGTTTTCCCGTTGCTTCAAAAGTCACAGAAAACACAACTGAACAGCGAGTAGATACGTTAATTTACTGCTTTACTCAAAAGCTCGGGAGATTTGCGCCAGCTCAAAATAATAGATCTGGCTGAAATTTTGTGTGAAGGTTTTGAACAAACACGAGCCAGAATTGAATGAAGCATCAGAAATCCGTGATAAGCGCCTTCTTTGCATCATTCCACTATTCGTACTTATTTCAGGTGTTTTTGAATTTTGCAGCACAACAAACAACCTATGTTACACAGGCTCCAGTGAGGTAATAAAGCGATTGGAACAGTTTCATCCATTGCTATGAACATGATGGCAATAAAAAGCATAAATAATGGGCGCATTAACGCAGACATGTCGTCACAAACATCCGTTACAAACAAAAAATCAGCATTGAATTTTTTCGTACCATTTCTCTTGTCCAGTCGAACAGCAAATTAATGCCATCGCATCCGGGAGTGTCTTAGTTAAACATATCTTGTTTCACTTCTCCTTCTCTCCTTCAGAATACCTCTCTACCCTCACTTTTTTTTTAAACGCAAACTCCGAAAAATTAATTTCACTACATTATATGTTCGTTCATTAAGCCTGAAGTTTTTTCGACCAATGTTCATAGTTCGGGTTCGTTCACCACCTGTTCCAGTGCATTTCAACAAGAAATCAATCACTGAAGAGGGATTATCTAAAAAGATTTTAATCAAATACAACTTTGCTCATAAATTTTATAATGAAAAGTGAAGTTTCATAAATTAATCCAAACATTTATGGTTTAAACAAGATTGTCGAAAATAATAAAAACCATTTTAGACGCAAACATCTCAGAATGTAAAAGTGATCCACAGATCCGAATACCATCATCAAACAGATAACGTAAAATAACTTTACAACATTCGTTCAACATACTCGGCCCAGCTCAACTTACTAAAAAGTTTACCAATTTGCCATATCATATTCAGCACAAGAACTTGACGACTTAATTATCGTAGAGACAGCAAAATGTTGAATGAGGATCACCTTTCTCTGCATAAATTCGTATCAAGCATTTTTTTCACATTTTCTGTCGTGAAAAGCAATTTTGTTGTTTGTAGTATTGAAAATAAGCAATAAGCGAGTTTAGTACGTTGTAGGAAACGAATAAATTTCGGAAGATACTAAATTAGAGAGTTCCTGGCAAATCATTACATTCACATCATTAGGCATTCGATTCGTTTGTTGAAATCGCTTTGTTCGATTTTGTTATCGACACATACTGATGTTCATATTTCTGTTTGTAGACTGCAGTGGACGCATTCACTGAAGAATGGATTCGTTAATTATAGCCGAAATACCGCATCTTCAACAGTCTCATTACAATTTCCTCCAATTTCTTTTTTATTTAATTCATTCCGGGATATGATGCATGGAATAACATTCGTAATACTGCCCATATACAATAATCGTTTCCAGTCGTTTTCAGTTATCTTAGCAAACTGATAGCGTTGGTTGCCAAGTTCATACATTCAGTTGTTGCAATCAGTTTCTGGCTAATTCATTGAATCGATTATGAAAATGAATGTTAATGAAGCAAATATAATCGATGAAGTGCGGAAAAATAATATAGATCATGCAAAACTTGCAGTCGCTACAAAAATCATACGTAGCTTATTAATATTTCCGTTTTTTTTTGAACGAGCTAACTTGCGATAGATTGTTCTTGGAACGATTTCATCAGACCCGTGGTCACTCAATAAATATTTTTGAGCACCTATATCATTTTTTTCTCTCTTACTGCTCAAACCAAGTGCTTTCCGTGTTGTTGAGCCAGCTTATTCCAAGAGATTGATCTTGAGAACGTTTCTCATTATTACCGTGTTATCGTTTATTACAGCATCGAATGGTTGCAGTCATTTAACAAAAACTCAAAAACAAACAAAAAATTGAACATTGAAGCAATCAAATGTCAAAATAACAACTTGAATGACTCATTCACTCACATTCTCCAACTCAGAAATGCCCAACAGAATATTGCATTAAAAAAGCATCAAACAGGTGTGTCATCGGAACAATTAACTTGTAATATGCGAATGAATGAAGTGCAAAGAGACAAACGAACAAAGGTTAAAAGGTCATTAGGCTAAGTTATTAATTATGCGCTGAGTGATTATGCAATGGAATGAACAATTGAATGAGTGAAAATAAAGAGGCATCACTACGAATATGGTGATGTGGTTTGTGGATGCCGAATTGCAGCTTTGATTATGCCGATATTATGATGACATTGCGCAATACAACCACTGTATTCTTCATTCATATTCAACGAATAGACACCGTTTATTTATTATAACACCTTTCACTCTTTTGTGTTCGTCGTTCATTATCGTATAACACTTCCTTCCGTTTTGACAATGAATTACGATGCGGCGTTAATACACGAAAAACATCTCATGACCAGCGATGCCGAGATGGAACCGTCGCCAGAGACGAATTTCTTAAACATTCGGAGATGGAGCTGGAGCTGAAACCAAATGTTCAGGACTGTGGAGCTGTAGCCGGAGCTGAGTTAACTTTTCACATTCGTGCATCAGCACTCAAGGCTGTGCTCTATGTAGTATAATGTCAAAATTGTGCGATTCGATTCCATTTTGATCCAGACTCATTTTTAATGATTGATTTCATTAATTCAGTTAGCTCAATCATGAAAAGCTCGGCGTTCGTTGAGTTGACGGAGATTTATTCGAAGCATTGAACAACATCGTTGAACGTCGAGTTATGATATCGATGTTACTAGTTTCCCCTGAAATAGGTGACATGTTGTTGAGGTGTCATGAAGAATTCCACAGTTCCTGTGACACAATGGATGGACTGCTGCATAAACTGGTGCAAAAGTGTCGTTGAGAAATATATGCTGCTGAAGAGAAATGAAAGTTTCGTACTATACAAACGAAACGATTAAGAACTGACATTTTGAGTCATTAACATTACTTCAACAGCTCAGTTGTTCTTCAAATAGATAACTAAACTAAAAAAGAGTCTAAGTATAAGTAAACTAACTAACTGAGGAAAATAAACTGCTATTTGAAGTTAGAAATGAAATTTGCCGTTGAAATTCGGTATGATCATCTATCGCAGGCATGCATTGCTCTTAGTTCTCTGTTTGAAATATCACTTTCATTGTCGGAAATGATTGCGTTTTTTTGGATTTGGCAGGGATGAGTGAAACAAGATTTGGCTGATAAATAGAGGAACATCTGTTGCGAACTGAAGATCATATCAAATGCTGTCTAAATATACGTTCTTGAATGGCGTAGTTGACTGAGAAATTTCAGCGTTTCGTATGCAGGAATGAACATATGTTCTGAAGGTTGTCACAGCTAGCGTTTAATTGGAATTGGCGATGTGCATTTTGAATGGAAGAAGTCATTGTTTCATAAATGATTAAAATTTCATTATTACAACAGCACTTATTCGACGATCGTTCGAATGCAAATTAATCAGTGTTTTTTGCCTAATTCATTCCACTCAATAAATGATTCATTATATTTTGATATTTATCAGTTTCGCCTAACATTTTCATTAATATGGCGCCTTTTATTTGCCAACAATAAAGATTAACACTCAAGGTGCTGAATAGTGAAAATGAAATAATAAATTGATAACGAATACCAATGGAAAATGTAGAAGCAATTTGAAATCACGATCATTAGATGAGCCTGGTTCCAATCGAAGATCGTCCGAAATAACGCTGATTGGCATATATTCCTTGAGTCTTGATTGACCACTTCTCTTCGGATGTTTTGAAAAGTAAAATCAGTGCAAATAGGAAAGCACATGATGAGCAGCGCATGGATAGAACAGTGACAAATATGATCATAACGAGAGCAGAGGCAATAATTGTGGTAATAATAATAACGACAATAATGGTAGCAGTAGTAATAATGGATTTTTTCCTGAATGCTAGTGAATTGAAGTGAATGACAAAAGAAGTGTGACATTAAACTGTATTGAAGTATTCCTTGAAGCATAATTACTTCTCACTGCAATGATACTCGATGGAATGCGTTTTCATAAGCGAACTTCTTCCCATCCAATTCGCTCCCACGCGTTCCTGTCCACTAATGCCTTCAAGTGAAACTTATCACCCGTTTGGGAACGGCCATCGCACTTATTCATTCCACATTCACTACATCGACCAGCTCATTCATTTACCAACGGAAATTGCGTGCACATATGACTATATCTTCGTAAACAATTTCGATGAAGAGTGCCCTCTCCCCTTCACAATCGTCTCCTTTTCGTGTAAGTATCATTTCATTTCTTAATTCCACTCAAAAAACCATTTTACAATTTAGAAACGAGTCAAAAAACAATTCCAGCTCATTGACCTCTTCCGTGAACAATTCTCAATCATTGTGCACATTTTAAAGCTGATTGATGCGGCTATCGCAGAAAATTACTGAAGCACTCGTAAACTTTTACTGCCTCAACTGTCTTTTATCGAACAAAGTTTTGCGAATGATCAGGTTATTCGTATTATCAGATGTTGACAGGTCGGTCTCAAATCCCACCGAATGGCTTCAGTTCTAGTGACCAAGTGATTGTATGCCTTCGAACTTAGTGAAATAATGAATTCAATTTTCGTGCGAACAATCAACCGGGAATGAGCATCGCTAATCAAATGATATCTTATTAATAAGACGTCAATGAGAGATTGTTAAAGCGGTATGAAATTTAATGATTGGTTGATTGCAAATGGCATACATATTAACATGCACAATGATGATATTATTATCGTGTTTTAATATGCAATAATAATTCGTAATAAATTGAAACTGGAGATGGGATGAGTTTTTGTGCTATAATGCAATGAGAACGAAGTAAAACCGCATAAATAATATAACTACGCAGTCAGCACACCATTTCAATAATCTAACCCTTACCGCAATTCCCAGTTGCACGCTTATCGCTCAATGCGACATCATTTTTGCGTGCACGATTTCATTGTTTCCCTTATTCGATGCGAATCACCGGAAAGCACTTCGATATCAC
>JAPYMA010000439.1:0-75993 GCA_035041965.1 Anisakis pegreffii
CCTGCAGAAATATGGTGCGGAGTTCTGCAATAGCTGATACTGGCTTGTTATAATATCAAGAAGATGCGGGTGACCGGGGACGGGATGTGTGCGGTGTGTGTGTTGCCGGATATCATTGGGGAGTGTGTGGCGAATGGTAGGGAATTGATGCGGTCTTGTTATCTTTTGGGAGAGATCCGAGATTTGAGGGATTTTTTGGGGGATTTGTTGGATTTGCATTGATTGAGTGGTTTGGGGAGAGTTTAAGTGGGATTTTGACGTGATCGCGTGATCATCGCATAATTTTCAGAGGAATTCATTCCGATGTGCTACGCGAAATACGGTGAGCCGAGATGTATCGCGTGGATGATCCAGTGCAGAATAATCGATCGCTTCAGTCCGTTGAACGATGTGCAGAAGGCGTGTATGAAGAAACGTTGGTGTTTTTATTGTTGTTGTAGTGTCTTTGCAAAAATTGTTATCGCAAAGTTGTCGAATCGGTTGATGATCGAAGTTGTCGAATCGATTCGACAGCTTCGATCCGCGCCATGTTTTGCATCGTTGATTTGTAGGTGTTGTTATTATTATTATTGTTAATTAATAAATGTGCTTTCAGAGAACGAAATGCCAGATGCGATCACGATTTGTAAGAAGAAATACGGCGACGAGTTCTGTGTTAAGATGCGTACCGCATGCTTCCAGGTGATGAAGATCACTGTCACCGAGTCGGCCGTAAAAGGCGCAGTGGAGATTCTACCGAAATCGGTGTCCATCTGCATTTCGTCAGGTTTGAGTTGATCTGACTGATTCGATCGATTTGATTGATCTGATCGATTCGATTGCATTGATCCGTCGAAATTTGATCATTAGAATTTATCGATTCGTGAGCAGATTTCATTCAATTCTTGTTTTATTTTTGTCATTTGTTAATTGTTCAGATAATTGGATGGCGAAATGTTACGTGAAATTCGGTCAGCAGAAATGCCTGGAATGGCTGAAGATCTGCAGAAATAGATACACGAGGAGTGATTTCGAGTTGTCGGATGACGAGAAGGAGTGCATCAAGAGCCGTGAGTTGTTGATTTTATGGGATTGTGGGCAGTTTTGTGGGGAAATCTGGGCAGTTTTGTGGGGAAATCTGGGCAGTTTTGTGGGGAAATCTGGGCAGTTTTGTGGGGAAATCTGGGTAGTTTTGTGGGGAAATCTGAGCAGTTTTGTGAGGAAATGTGGGCAGTTAATAGTGTTTGAATATTGTTTGAAGTACGGAATATTTTGGAGTTGGTGATTGAATGGGTCGATTTTGATTGTTTTGCGTTAAATTGATTGAAAGATGAATTGAAATTCAGAGTCGATGCAAGTGAAGTGTATCGCGAAATACGGTGAGCAGTTCTGCAGCAGTATGTTGTCGGTGTGCTCGTCGATGCTGTCGATACCGTGGAAGAACGATTCGGTGCAGAGATTACCGCCTGGCATCGTGGGATGTGCGCAGACGAGTGCGTGGTTTGCTTGGATTTTGTGGTTTTTATTCTTTTTTGTATTAGTTTCATGAATTTTGATTGATTTTTCAAGGGAAAGGCATCGGAATTTTGGTTGTTTTTGGAATTTTGTAGTGTCGAAATGGTTTTTTGAGTGAGTGTCTCGTTTTTGGTGCGAATTTTGAGGGTATTTTTTGAAAATTTCAGCCGATCCGGTGGTGCAATGCCGTGCCAAATACTCGGAGTCGTTCTGCAATCGGCTTGGCGCGGCGTGTTCGAAGGTGACAGGCACGGACATTCCGGCGTTCTCACGCGGTGGTGGAGAGTATCGACTACCCGAGGCAATCTCACAGTGCATAGCGCAAGGTTGGTGAGATTTATTAAGGGTTTAGGCGTGGAGATTCTGGGCAATTTTGTGGGTAATGAGAAGAGTTCTGGGCAGTTTTTTGGGTAAATTGGCTAGAATGAATAAGCGACTGTTGAGGTTGTGGTATGAAGTATCGAGTAATAATCTTGTGAATACTTGAGATATCTCGTATCTCGGGTTTGCCAAAGTTTTGGGGAATCTTTTGGGCAATTTCTGAGTATAAAAATGGAGAGATGATATTGCAGAGAATATCGTAGCGATGTGCTATGCATCTAAATGCTCACAGCAATGTGACGGATGGCGTGTGACATGCAATATCAACGGTGGGATGGCGCAATTGACACCTGAGCAAGTGACGTGCTTCGAGAAACGTTAGTTTATTTGGTTGTTAGTTTAGGTTTGGTTTCGATTTCCGGGGGGGGGGGTAGAGAAGGTTTATTTGAGTTTCAATATGATTAGAAAATTGAGAAGGGTTTTGGTACGGACGTGGAGATGTGTGTGTGTGTATTTGTGTGAAAGAAAAGAATAAATTTCAGAATCTGGTCTCACGGCTCTGAAGACAAGCTGCCGTACGAACCCGTTGAATGCGCAATGCAGACAGATCAGAGAGCCGTTCGAAACACCTAAATGCACCACAGCCATCCCCTACCTGAAGATAACGCAGACGTGAGTTTTGAGTTTGTGGCCATTTTTGTGGTTTTACGTGGGAAATGTGGTGATTTTTTGGATTTTTTGGTATTTTTTGATAATTTTGGATGAATATTTCAGTGTAATCAACGGCCAAATTCATGTGCAGCAGTTGGTGAGCGGTGGAATGACCGCTGTTCAGGTGTCGAAGACGGTGCAGACCGTGATCAAGACGTGAGATGAGCAACATCTTATTTATCCCTTCGTATGCTAATTTTTCACAATGTTTTTTTTTTGAGTTAAGTTGTGCTTACACACTATTGTGATATGATTGAAGGCGTTGATGTTAAAATTTCTATCTCTACATCTCTCATTTTCTCGTGCTCCTTCGCAACACTGTGATCGTAAACGTTACTGTGATATCATCCGTCTTAAATTTGTTTGTGTGTGTGTTTATGTCATCATTGCTATCGTCATCGTTATCAGTATCGTATCGTTATCATTGTCCACCGTCTTATCACGTTGTCAGTCTTATCACCACCGCTGTTATCAGTTGTTATCAGTGCCATTTGTTAGAGTTGTTCTAGCATAGCAAATCAACAAGCCTTACTATCTTAACTTAAAATTAAAACTCTCTTCAATATCTATCGTCATGTTAAATGTAACTGCAGTGATTTGGAGTAACATCTTATCATAATCATAGTTATAATTAATATTATTGTTACAATTACTATTATACTCATTGCAACTGGATAACTGTGTAAGCCGTTTATTAATAGTAATGATAATTTGTAATGATAATAGCGAAATGAAGGAACATCTAATGAATACAGCTGTGTAATACTGATGATGAGATCACTGGAAACGTCAACGCAATCATATTAAATCATCTATAAAAGTTTGTTAATGTTAACAATTGTCACAAAACAATTACTATTAATGAAGTGATAATGCTCTGGGCAGACACCACCGTATGATTATGACCATTGCCGTTATATTTCGGTGCAGTTGAATATCTTTCTGTATTGAGGATTCATATTCTGTAGGGTTATTAGAGCGGTGTTAGTGTGGACGGTGTAGAATCGACTGGTAAAGGTGGTAAAACTGGTAAAATCTGGTAAAAGTAAACGTGATGTTGGCTGGTAAAAGAATGGTTTTGAAATGGTCAGTCAGGTCTGGTCTAGGTTTGGAATTACCAGCAGTTTGAGCCTTCAGATAGTAGAATTTGAGCGAGTTTCAGGCTTAGGCTTAGAGTTAGAATTAGTCAAAGCAATAGCGGGGTGATAATATGGATAGGTAAGGCTTGAAATATGGTTAGTGAATGGGGAATTTTGTAAGATAATTACAGATTCTATAAAGGTTTCCGGGAAATCAAGAGGCTCCGAGAGAAAATTTATACGAAACCGATTGCAATTGGCATCGAAACGGGCACCGATTTTGAAAAGGTTCGGTTTTATGGGTACTGGACGCGATTTCATAAACCGGATGGAATGGGTGCTAGAAGGTATTTTATATGAATTGGATACTTTGGGTTTGGCTTTGATAGTTCCATGACAGGCAGCCTGATTGGGCCGGAAATACTCTGTGAGGTTAAATTTATATGGCCTTGAAATGAATATTTAAATTCAAACGGCCCTACTGAAAATTTTTTCTGCTAAAACTCTATGATTTTTTGACATATTCGTATTCAGCTGAATCTGGAGATTAAGAATAGACTGAAGTTTATTATCTTTAATGCGTTCGTTGTCGAAAAATACCGTGGTTACTTGAGTAGATTTCAGTTTGATTTGTTCATTGGTATCAGTGATTGCGTTGATTTTTTCGTTCAGGTTATGATCTTCTTTTGACCTTTTAATCTTTATATTAATCTTTATAATATCTTTATAATATCTCTATAATAATTAATAATCTCCATCTATAATCTTCAAAATCTTGACGAAGTTTATAACCTTCATCAACGAAATAATATTGTTTTTGAAGTGACCAATTGATTCGAATCCGATTTTGCCGTTTATCAACGCTCCTTATTCGCAGTAAGTTGTTGAATTCCAATTGAAAATTTTAAAATTTCAGTTTTTAAATCAAATCGGCAAATCTAAATAGTATCTCGTCTCGGCGGACGGTACGAATTGGTTAATCAAATAGAATTGCTTTGATTAACCAATTCGTACCGTCCGCCGAGTCGACCGAGCCACTTT
Source organism: Anisakis pegreffii (assembly GCA_035041965.1). Lineage (NCBI taxonomy): Eukaryota > Metazoa > Nematoda > Chromadorea > Rhabditida > Anisakidae > Anisakis > Anisakis pegreffii. The sequence goes on from JAPYMA010000439.1 coordinate 4,647, forward strand.
GCAGTCGAAAAACCTCAGAAAGCGTTATTTGAAGGTCGAAGTGAGCCTCAACTTAATTCCCAGGTAAAGCTTGACTTAGACCTCGAGCTACTCGGTCCGAAAGCAACCTCAGATGGTGTTTAGGGTAGGCGTATGAGGTTTGACTTGTGAAAAAAAGATTTTTACTTGTTAGTCAGCAAATATTGCGAACTCATCGAATAATGTCTTCAAGACGTCGGCCTTGTGTGTGTGATTTTTTACTGTTTATCGTTATTTATTGTTACTTTTAAATCGATTACTATTTTTATTGTTATCGTTTTATATTCATTTGTCAGTGCTGTTTTGTGTGTTCGTTAGTATGGCAAATCGATTCGCCCGGTTGCTTTTAAGCTCTCACCATCTCATAAAAAGATTTTCATTTCCTAACATTTCATTCCTATCCAGATCTGGTGGCTTTGGTAAGTGTGAATGACTGAGAAATCAGTTGCTTCTCTTGAAGGAAAAGCTATCTGCGGAATGAAAATTCCGAAAAAAATCCGTCAGTTTTTGGTGAAAAATGAGAATTTTAAGCCAAATTTTTGGATTTCCAAATGAAATTTGAATTGTAAGACAGAGATGGAATGGGAGAATGATATGAGTTTGAGTGAATTAATAATTCATCAGTTGTTTGGAGTGTCTGGAGTGTTTCATTCAAATTTTAAACAGTTTCGAAAAATGTGAATTCAGAATTGAGGATTTGGTATCGTTGCAGCAGGGTAATTCGGTAATGTATTGAGGAATATTTTTGAAATACTTTTGAAATCCTTATTTGAGGATATAAATCCGATTTCAGGACCGCATTATATTGGTGTGGTCGACGCAAAGAGATACCTTTCGATGAGTATTCCGATGTCACAACAAAAAGAGATGGAAGAGGATATAGCCGTGAGGAAATTCAGGGAATATCTTCGCATTCACACAGAACAACCAAATCCTGACTATGGTTAGTGGTGAATTAGCAATTAGATTGGTTTTAAATCGAATTTTGTTTAGCTGATTCAAATTAATTTTATATTAAATGAAATGTTTTTAGCAAATTAAGCAAATTTAAATCAAAGTTTTTGATTTAAATTTTCAGCTTTTTAATTTTTTTAAAACAAACGATGGTTTTGTAGGGTTATTTGAAGTGAGTGGTGAATGAAATTTTTTGTGAATTCATAAAAAATTAAAATTCATAAAGAAATCGTAAGGAATTTGAAGTTGTGAACAAAAATTTTGATATTTTTTCAGAATTTTGTTTGTAAAATGGATATTTTTCTGCAGCAGAAATTTATATTCATAAATGATATTGCAGAATCGTGTACAAAATTTTTATGCGGACTTGCCGATGAATTAGAATTGGAGAGAAGCATATATGAGGTTAGTTTTGCGGTTGGATTTGGTGGTTTTGATTGTGAAATTTGGATTTTGTGATGTATAAATGAAATGATTTACATTTGTGTGTAGTATTTCAGTAAAATTACCAGGTGATTTTGTAAATTTACCTGGAGATCCAGGTAATCCAGGTAATTTCAGTGAAAAAATGGAATTTTCAAGTGATTTTTTCAGTGTGTCAAAGGGAAACCGTTTGTAATAATGACGTGCCGAGGGGAAAAGCCGGATCTTCCATCGTTGATGCTTTATTCACACACCGATGTGGTACCGGTGGTGAGGGTGAGTGGGTATTTTGGTTATTTTTTTGGCAATTTTTGGAAATTTTTTAAAAATTAAAAAATTTGAAAAAATTTTAATTTCAGGAAATGTGGAAGCATGATCCATTTGAAGCGTTTAAAGATAGCGATGGTAGAATATATGGGCGAGGCACGCAGGATATGAAGTCGGTGGGAATTCAGTATGTGGAAGCGTTGAGAAGGCTACAAAAAACAGGAAAAAAGAGTTTCCTGCGAACGATTCATGTGGTTTTTGCACCAGGTTACTTTCAGGCATTAACCTGGAATTAATAACAGGTCATTTTTGGAAATATTTTCGTGATTTTATGGGAAATTTTGAAAAAAATTACAGATGAAGAGATCGGTGGTGTGGATGGTATGCGGAAATTTGTGGAAACCGAAGCATTTCGCGAACTGAACGTTGGTTTCACACTCGATGAGGGTGCCGCAAGCCCGGACGAAACCTATCGTGTCTACTATGGGGAACGTTGCCCGTGGTGTAAGTGATTTTTTGGGTAAAACCTTGGGAAAGCGTACCCACCAGAGCAATTTCAAGTCGAACCTAGAATTAATTTTTTCCATTCTTCAGGGGTACAGGTGAAGTGCAGAGGTCAGCCAGGTCATGGCTCGTTGTTCATTGAGGATACGGCTGCGGAAAAATTGGTACGGCCATTTTATTAGTTCAAATTTTGATAATTTTTTAAATATATTTTTCGAATTTTGATAATTTTTAAAAATTTGAAATATATTTCAATTTAAAATGATTAAAATGAATATAATAATTGAAAATTTTTGGTTTACTAGCAACGAGTTATCAATAGTTTCTTGGCATTTCGAGCGGAACAAAAGAAGATATTTGACTCAGATCCGGAGCAGAGTGTCGGCAAAATGATTACAGTGAATTTGACGAAAATTGAGGTCGGTTGAAGAGATTTTAATTAATTTATAATAATAATATTAATGTAATTAATAATATTTGTTTTATAATATTAATAAATAGTAATTGTATATGTAAATATATTTATGTTTAGGGTGGATCTCAAGTGAATGTCGTTCCGACGGAGTTGACTGCGTGTGCGTGGTGATTTTAGTGTTTTTTGATGATATTTTATTTGTTTATTTATTTATTTCATTTGAATTTTTTGATAATAATAATGATAGTATAGAAAATATTTAAAGAATATTATTTTGAAAGTTTAGTAGAGTAATTAAAATTGCAGATTTTGATGTGAGATTGCCACCGTGGACGAATTTTGAGGTTTGTTTTGTGGATGTTTGATATCGTTTTAGTATTATTATTGTTATTATTGTTGTTATTATTATTATTATTTTATTGTTTTTATTTTATTTTTATTAAGGAATTCGAGGCAAAAATAAAGCGATGGTGTGAAGAGGCTGGTCGAGACGTTTCGTACTCGTTTCTTATGGTATGTTTTATGGGATTTATATCATCGATTGTAAATATTACTTTTTAGAATTTTATTTATTTTATTGTTTTTGTGATTTTTGTTTATTTATTATTATTTTTTGTGTGTTTATTATTATTTTTATGATTATGAAATGAAAATTTAGAATACGAGAATACACAATACGACGCCGATCACAGAAGACGATCCGTGGTGGAAGGCGTTCTCAGCAGCGCTGGCTGAAGAGTACGTTGAGGATGCTTGTTTTGGTTTGATTTTGTTGCGGGGATGGAAATTTGGAGTTTTATACGTGAAAATTTGGAAATTTTGAAGGAATTTAGGTTTTTACATCAAGAAAAAAGCATTATTTTGAGTTAATTTCAGGAATTGTCCAGTGAAAACTGAAATATTTTTGGGTTCCACAGATTCCAGATATCTGAGACAGGTGAATTTTTTAAATTTTGAAGCAATTTTTTGAAATTTCCCTATTTGGCTCTCAATTTTTTAATGAAATTGAAGCGTTTGGGCATATATTTCGCAGAAAAGTAGTGTTTGTGTATAGAATTGAATGAATAATTGGTATGTGGCCATTCAGTCAGGCTGTTAGACTGATTCTGGCATGATGTTTGGAGCGGATCTGCCTTCTTTAGGTTGTAGTTGACCGTGTTTTTTGCTGAATTTCCAAAATTTTTTCAAAATTTTGGAGAATTCCAAAAATTTTTATGTTCCACGAAGAGTATTCCAATGGAAAATTGTTTCAGAAAGGTTACAAGTCCATTGGTTTCAGTCCAATGGTGAAAACACCGATATTGCTGCATGATCATAATGAATATTTAGAGGAGAGCGTTTATTTGCGTGGTGTCGAGTTGTATGAGAAAATTATTCTGCGTTTGGCCGATCTGAATTTTTGATGATTTTATGGAAATTTTGAATGTTTTGTGGAAAATTAAGGAAAAGAAAAGTTGCATTTTGTAAATGAAAGAAATAAAGAGCATTTGTGTGTATGGATGAAGTTGTTTGAGTTGATTGCGTGAGTTGTCGAATCGATTCGACGACATCGATCGCCATATTTCATATCTTTGATTCATAGGTTTTATTGTCATTATTATTGTTCTCGCCACTATGATATATATCATTATTATTATTGTTTATTATTATCATACAATTATCAGTTCAATTGATGATAAGTTGTCGAATCGATTCGACGACTTCGTTTGATTGCGTGATATTTCAATAATTTAATGTGAATTTGGCGAATGTTCCATGGATGCAGCTTACTTTTTATTTTTATTGTTTAATATTGTTAGTAACGGTCGATTAGTTGCCTGTTTGAAGTATTTGCGATGATATTTTATGCGTTTTGATGTGTGTTTTTAATGGATTTGATGTGTTTGCTTGGGGATTTTTGGGTATTGGGCAGTTTTTTGGTGTTATTTTTTATTTGAACTGAGAGTGGTTGGTGAATGGTTTGAGATTTTAGCGATTTTAAGGGAATTTATTCGGTTATTGCGTTAGTAAATTGAAATTTTTGTATTGCATTCGATGGTTGCAGAAGGGTCACCGCTCGTTGGGTTTCACCCCGATGATTGGAACCAAGATAACGGCTCATGATCATAATGAATACTTGGATGAGAGTGTGTTTTTACGGGGTGTTCGGATTTATGAGCGATTGATCGAGAGACTGGCCGCGGTTGTGTAGTGGTGATATGTCGTCGAATCGATTCGACAACTTCGATCGGCGCCATGTTTCAAATCTTTGATTTATAGGTGTTATTGTCATTATTATTGCTCTTGCCACTATGATAGATATCTTTATTGTTATTATTACTATCATATAATTGTCAGTTTAATTGATGGTAAGTTGTCGAATCGATTCGACGACTTCGATCGCCACGTTTTGTATCTTTGATTTATAGGTGTTACTATTGTTATTTCAGTATTTTTTAAAATTTTCATTATTTTTATTGTTGTATATTCATTTTAACGAATGATAGTGATTTGATCCGTGAAAATTACTGGGTTAGGCGATTCGTAACGTGTATGTATGTATATTATATGCGTTGATATTTGCAATTGCTGTTTGAAATTTTGAAAATATCATGGAAATTTTTGTAGAATCATGAAGATTTTTGTACGATGTGATGGATGAGTTGAATAAATTTAATTGCGAGCGTGAAGAAACTGCAGCAAAAACGTTTCAATTCGACGATTCACACAATTAGATGTGTATCTGTGCAGAATGAGGTCATTCGCTGATTAATTAATTGATTGAGTCGAGTGGTCGACAATCTATTTTAATTCTACTCGGCATTCTTTACCGACTTTTTGAATGTGTATTCTCGAAGTCGATTAATTAATTGATGAGGTGATACGTTATCAGATGCAGAAATATTTTAAGGTTTGTGATAACAGTGATAGGATAGTGATAATGATAACGATCTTTAGTGATACTGATCTAGTGATAACGCGATAGCAACGATATCTTCAGTGATAATAGCGTTATCAGTTGATGATATGAAAAAATGGCAGCAAATTGTTGTGTAAGTGCAGCAGTTATTTTATCACTTTTTTATCGAGTATCATTTAAGAGTGTTATCGTTTGTGAGATGCGACAAAACTCTGACTTAAATGAGGTCACATCAAGGACAGATCTTCGACCCGTCTCGGTTCAATGCCAATCGCATCGATCACCGGCCGATAAGCAACGGTATGAAAGTTTCTTTTACTGATTTAAAAGATCATAGCGAAATTTGTTTTATAAATTCGATTCGCGTCGCAAAGAAGATCAAAACTGATGATAAAATGATTGTGTGATCAATCGAGTGTTTCTTTTATATTCGACTGCAATTTGTGCGCATTATTTACTCGTATCGAAGTGAAAATTAATGTGGTGTGTACAGAATTCAGATCGATTTGAAGTTGCAGAAAGGTCACTTGAATTTATTTTAATTTAATCGAATCACTAACCTCATTTCGGCACTGACAGTGAGTGTTTTAGAGTGTTGTCGTGTTGCCGATTCGCAAATTGTTATCAGTTTTAACTTTGAGTTGTTCTTATCAGTTTGTGGTTATCAGTATCGCGATCGATCGGTCAGATCGGATCGTGATCAGTTCTTATCAATGCGTTGAATCGTTCTGATTCCAGCCATATAAAAATTGTTGGTTTAGTCGAAACTGGGAATGTTTTGAGTAGTTTATGGTGAAGCAGTTTCGGAGAGCGGTGGTCTTGTTTTAGAGTTGTCGAATCGATTCGACAACTCTAAAACAAGACCACCGCTCTCCGAAACTGCTTCACCATAAACTACTCAAAACATTCCCAGTTTCCACTAAACGAACAATTTTTATATGGCTGGAATCAGAACGATTCAACGCATTGATAAGAACTGATCACAATCCGATCTGACCGATCGATCGCGATACTGATAACCACAAACTGATAAGAACAACTCAAAGTTAAAACTGATAACAATTTGCGAATCGACAACACGACAACACTCTAAAACACTCACTGTCAGTGCCGAAATGAGGTTAGTGACTCGATTAAATTAAAATAAATTCAAATGACCTTTCTGCAACTTCAAATCGATCTGAATTCTGCACACACCACATTAATTTTCACTTCGATACGAGTAAATAATGCGCCCAAACGGCCATCTCATATAAAAGAAACACTCGATTGATCACACAATCGACGATTATCATCAATTTTGATCTTGTTTGCGAAGCGAATCGAATTTATAAAACAAATTTCGCTATGATCTTTTAAATCAGTAAAAGAAACTTTCATACCGTTGCTTATCGGCCGGTGATCGATGCGATTGGCATTGAACCGAGACGGGTCGAAGATCTGTCCTTGATGTGACCTCATTTAAGTCAGAGTTTTGTCGCATCTCACAAACGATAACACTCTTAAATGATACTCGATAAAAAAGTGATAAAATAACTGCTGCACTTACACAACAATTTGCTGCCATTTTTTCATATCATCAACTGATAACGTTATTATCACTGAAGATATCGTTGCTATCGCGTTATCACTAGATCAGTATCACTAAAGATCGTTATCATTATCACTATCCTATCACTGCTCTCACAAACCTTAAAATGTTTCTGCGTCTGATAACGTATCACCTCATCAATTAATTAATCGATTTCGAGAATGCACATTCAAAAAGTCGGTAAAGAATGCCGAGTGGAATTAAAATAGATTGTCGACCACTCGAAACACTCCTCTCAATCAATTAATTAATCAGCGAATGACCTCATTCTGCACAGATACACATCCAATTGTGTGAATCGTCGAATTGAAACGTTTTTGCTGCAGTTTCTTCATGTTCGCAATTAAATTTATTCAATTCATCCATCACATCGTACAAAAATCTTCATGATTCTACAAAAATTTCCATGATATTTTCAAAATTTCAAACAGCAATTGCAAATATCAACGCATACAATATACACACTTACACGTTACGAATCGCCTAACCCAGTAATTTTCACGATTCAAATCATTATCACTCGTTAAAATGAATATACAACAATAAAAATAATGAAAATTTTAAAAAATACTGAAATAACAATAGTAACACCTATAAATCAAAGATACAAAACGTGGCGATCGAAGTCGTCGAATCGATTCGACAACTTACCATCAATTAAACTGACAATTATATGATAGTAATAATAACAATAAAGATATCTATCATAGTGGCAAGAGCAATAATAATGACAATAACACCTATAAATCAAAGATTTGAAACATGGCGCCGATCGAAGTTGTCGAATCGATTCGACGACATATCACCACTACACAACCGCGGCCAGTCTCTCGATCAATCGCTCATAAATCCGAACACCTCGTAAAAACACACTCTCATCCAAGTATTCATTATGATCATGAGCCGTTATCTTGGTTCCAATCATCGGGGTGAAACCCAACGAGCGGTGACCCTTCTGCAACCATCGAATGCAATACAAAAATTTCAATTTTCTAACGCAACAACCGAATAAATTCCCTTAAAATCGCTAAAATCTCAAGCCTTTCACCAACCACTCTCAGTTCAAATAAAAAATAACACTAAAAAACTGCCCAATACCCAAAAATCCCCAAGCAAACACATCAAATCCATTAAAAACACACATCAAAGCGCATAAAATATCGTTGCAAATACTTCAAACATGCAACTAATCGACCGTTACTAACAATATTAAACAATAAAAATAAAAAGTAAGCTGCATCTATGGAACATTCGCCAAATTCACATTAAATTATTGAAATATCACGCAATCAAACGAAGTCGTCGAATCGATTCGACAACTTATCATCAATTGAACTGATAATTGTAATGATAATAATAAACAATAATAATAATGATATATATCATAGTGGCGAGAACAATAATAAGGACAATAACACCTATGAATCAAAGATATGAAATATGGCGATCGATGTCGTCGAATCGATTCGACAACTCACGCAATCAACTCAACCAACTCCATCCATACACACAAATGCTCTTTATTTCTTTCATTTACAAAATGCAACTTTTCTTTTCCTTAATTTTCCACAAAACATTCAAAATTTCCATAAAATCATCAAAAATTCAGATCGGCCAAACGCAGAATAATTTTCTCATACAACTCGACACCACGCAAATAAACGTTCTCCTCTAAATATTCATTATGATCATGCAGCAATATCGGTGTTTTCACCATTGGACTGAAACCAATCGACTTGTAACCTTTCTGAAACAATTTTCCATTGGAATACTCTTCGTGGAACATAAAAATTTTTGGAATTCTCCAAAATTTTGAAAAAATTTTCAAAATTCAGCCAAAAACACGGTCAACTACAACCTAAAGAAGGCAGATCCGCTCCAAACATCATGCCAGAATCAGTCTAATAGCCTGACTGAATGGCCACATACCAATTATTCATTCAATCCTATACACAAACACCACTTTTCTGCGAAATATATGCCCAAACGCTTCAATTTCATTAAAAAATTGAGAGCCAAATATGAAAATTTCAAAAAATTACTTCAAAATTTAAAAAATTCACCTGTCTCAGATATCTGGAATCTGTGGAACCCAAAAATATTTCAGTTTTCACTGGACAATTCCTGAAATTAACTCAAAATAATGCTTTTTTCTTGATGTAAAAACCTAAATTCCTTCAAAATTTCCAATTTTTCACGTAGAAGAATCCAAATTTCCATTCCCGCAACAAAATCAAACCAAAACAAGCATCCTCAACGTACTCTTCAGCCAGCGCAGCTGAGAACGCCCTCCACCACGGATCGTCTTCTGTGATCGGCGTCGTATTGTGTATTCTCGTATTCTAAATTTTCATTTCATAATCATAAAAATAATAATAAACACACAAAAAATAATAATAAATAAACAAAAATCACAAAAACAATAAAATAAATAAAATTCTAAAAAGTAATATTTACAATCGATGATATAAATCCCATAAAACATACCATAAGAAACGAGTACGAAACGTCTCGACCAGCCTCTTCACACCATCGCTTTATTTTTGCCTCGAATTCCTTAATAAAAATAAAATAAAAACAATAATAACAATAAAATAATAATAATAACAACAATAATAACAATAATAATACTAAAACGATATCAAACTGCCACAAAACAAACCTCAAAATTCGTCCACGGTGGCAATCTCACATCAAAATCTGCAATTTTAATTACTCTACTAAACTTTCAAAATAATATTCTTTAAATATTTTCTATACTATCATTATTATTATCAAAAAATTCAAATGAAATAAATAAATAAACAAATAAAATATCATCAAAAAACACTAAAATCACCACGCACACGCAGTCAACTCCGTCGGAACGACATTCACTTGAGATCCACCCTAAACATAAATATATTTACATATACAATTACTATTTATTAATATTATAAAACAAATATTATTAATTACATTAATATTATTATTATAAATTAATTAAAATCTCTTCAACCGACCTCAATTTTCGTCAAATTCACTGTAATCATTTTGCCGACACTCTGCTCCGGATCTGAGTCAAATATCTTCTTTTGTTCCGCTCGAAATGCCAAGAAACTATTGATAACTCGTTGCTAGTAAACCAAAAATTTTCAATTATTATATTCATTTTAATCATTTTAAATTGAAATATATTTCAAATTTTTAAAAATTATCAAAATTCGAAAAATATATTTAAAAAATTATCAAAATTTGAACTAATAAAATGGCCGTACCAATTTTTCCGCAGCCGTATCCTCAATGAACAACGAGCCATGACCTGGTTGACCTCTGCACTTCACCTGTACCCCTGAACAATGGAAAAAATTAATTCTAGGTTCGACTTGAAATTGCTCTGGTGGGTACGCTTTCCCAAGGTTTTGCCCAAAAAATTACTTACACCACGGGCAACGTTCCCCATAGTAGACACGATAGGTTTCGTCCGGGCTTGCGGCACCCTCATCGAGTGTGAAACCAACGTTCAGTTCGCGAAATGCGTCGGTTTCCACAAATTTCCGCATACCATCCACACCACCGATCTCTTCATCTGCAATTTTTTTCAAAATTTCACAAAAAATCACGAAAACATTTCCAAAAATGACCTGTTATTAATTTCAGGCCAATGCCTGTAACTAACCTGGTGCAAAAACCACATGAATCGTACGCAGAAAACTCTTTTTTCCCGTTTTTTGTAGCCTTCTCAATGCTTCCACATACTGAATTCCCACCGACTTCATATCCTGCGTGCCTCGCCCATATATTCTACCATCGCTATCTTTAAACGCTTCAAATGGATCATGCTTCCACATTTCCTGAAATTAAAATTTTTTCAAATTTTTTAATTTTTAAAAAATTTCCAAAAATTGCCAAAAAAATAACCAAAATACCCACTCACCCTCACCACCGGTACCACATCGGTGTGTGAATAAAGCATTAACGATGGAAGACGCCGGCTTTTCCCCTCGGCACGTCATTATTACAAACGGTTTCCCTTTGACACACTGAAAAAATCACTTGAAAGTTCCATTTTTTCACTGAAATTACCTGGATTACCGGCATTTCCAGGTAAATTTATAAAATCACCTGGTAATTTTACTGGAATACTACACACAAATGTAAATCATTTCATTTATACATCACAAAATCCAAATTTCACAATCAAAACCACCAAATCCAACCGCAAAACTAACCTCATATATGCTTCTCTCCAATTCTAATTCATCGGCAAGTCCGCACAAAAATTTTGTACACGATTCTGCAATATCATTTATGAATATAAATTTCTGCTGCAGAAAAATATCCATTTTACAAACAAAATTCTGAAAAAATATCAAAATTTTTGTTCACAACTTCAAATTCCTTACGATTTCTTTATGAATTTTAATTTTTTATGAATTCACAAAAATTTCATTCACCACTCACTTCAAATAACCCTACAAAACCATCGTTTGTTTTAAAAAAATTAAAAAGCTGAAAATTTAAATCAAAAACTTTGATTTAAATTTGCTTAATTTGCTAAAAACATTTCATTTAATATAAAATTAATTTGAATCAGCTAAACAAAATTCGATTCAAAACCAATCTAATTGCTAATTCACCACTAACCATAGTCAGGATTTGGTTGTTCTGTGTGAATGCGAAGATATTCCCTGAATTTCCTCACGGCTATATCCTCCTCCATGTCTTTTTGTTGTGACATCCCTTGGCTTATCGAAAGATATCTCTTTGCGTCGACCACACCAATATAATGCGGTCCTGAAATCGGATTTATATCCTCAAATAAGGATTTCAAAAGTATTTTAAAAATATTCCTCAATACATTACCGAATTACTCTGCTGCAACGATACCAAATCCTCAATTCTAAATTCACTTTTTTCGAAACTGTTCAAAATTTAAGTGAAACACTCCAGACACTCCAAACAACTGATAAATTATTTATTCACTCAAACTCATATCATTTCCCCATTCCATCTCTGTCTTACAATTCAAATTTCATTTGGAAATCCAAAAATTTGGCTTAAAATTCTCATTTTTGACCAAAAACTGACGAATTTTTCGGAATTTTCATCCCTCAGATAGCTTTTCCTTCGAAAGAAGCAACTGATTTCTCAGTCATTCACACTTACCAAAGCCACCAGATCTGGATAGGAATGAAATATTAGGAAATGAAAACTTTTTTATGAGATGGTGAGAGCTTAGAAGCAATCGGGCGAATCGATTTGCCATACTAACGAACACACAAAACAGCACTGACAAATGAGCATAAAACGATAACAATAAAAATAGTAATCGATTTAAAAGTAACAATAAATAACGATAAACAGTAAAAAATCACACACACAAGGCCGACGTCTTGAAGACATTATTCGATGAGTTCGCAATATTTGCTGATTAACAAGTAAAAATCTTTTTTTCACAAGTCAAACCTCATACACCTACCCTAAACACCATCTGAGGTTGTCTTCGGACCGAGTAGCTCGAGCTCTAAGTCAAGCCTTACCTGGGAATTAAGTTGAGGCTCACTTCGACCTGCAGATAACGCTTTCTAAGGTTTGTCGACTGCAAAGTGGCTCGGTCGACTCGGCGGACGGTACGAATTGGTTAATCAAAGCAATTCTATTTGATTAACCAATTCGTACCGTCCGCCGAGACGAGATACTATTTAGATTTGCCGATTTGATTTAAAAACTGAAATTTTAAAATTTTCAATTGGAATTTAGCAACTTACTGCGAATAAAGAGCGTTGATAAACGGCAAAATCGGATTCGAATCAATTGGTCACTTCAAAAACAATATTATTTCGTTGATGAAGGTTATAAACTTCGTCAAGATTTTGAAGATTATAGATGGAGATTATTAATTATTATAAAGATATTATAAAGATATTATAAAGATTAATATAAAGATTAAAAGGTCAAAAGAAGATCATAACCTGAACGAAAAAATCAACGCAATCACTGATACCAATGAACAAATCAAGCGAATCTACTCAAGTAACCACGGTATTTTTCGACAACGAATGCATTAAAGATAATAAACTTCAGTCTATTCTTAATCTCCAGATTCAGCTGAATACGAATATGTCAAAAAATCATAGGGTTTTAGTAGAAAAAATTTTCAGTAGAGCCGTTTGAATTTAAATATTCATTTCAAGGCCATACAAATTCAACCTCACAGAGTAGTTCCGGCCCAAACAGGCTGCCTGTCATGGAACTATCAAAGCTAAACCCAAAGTATCCAATTCATATTAAATACCTTCTAGCACCCATTCCATCCGGTTTATGAAATCTCGTCCAGTACCCATAAAACCGAACCTTTTCAAGATCGGTGCCCGTATCGATGCCAATTGCAATCGGTTTCGTATAAATTTTCTCTCGGAGCCTCTTGATTTCCCGGAAACCTTTATAGAATCTGTAATTATCTTACAAAATTCCCCACTCACTAACCATATTTCAAGCCTTACCTATCCATATTTCCAATTCACTATTGCTTTGACTAACTCTAACTCTAAGCCCAAGCCTGAAACTCGCTCAAATTCCACTATCTGAAGGCTCAAACTGCTGGTAATTCCAAACCTAGACCAGACCTGACTGACCATTTCAAAACGATTCTTTTACCAGCCAGCATCACTTTTAGTTTTACCAGTTTTACCACCTTTACCAGTCGATTCTACACCGTCCACACTAACACCGCTCTAATAACCCTACAGAATATGAATCCTCAATACAGAAAGATATTCAACTTGCACCGAAATAAAACGGCAATGGTCGTAATCATGTGGCCGTGTCTGTCCAAAGCATCATCACTTCATTAATAGTAATTGTTTTGTGACAATTGTTAACATTAACAAACTTTTATAGATGATTTAATATGATTGCGTTGACGTTTCCAGTGATCTCATTAGTATTACACAGCTGTATTCATTAGATGTTCCTTCATTTCGCTATTATCATTACAAATTATCATTACTATTAATAAACGGCTTACACAGTTATCCAGTTGCAATGAGTATAATAGTAATTGTAACAATAATATTAATTATAACTATGATTATGATAAGATGTTACTCCAAATCACTGCAGTTACATTTAACATGACGATAGATATTGAAGAGAGTTTTAATTTTAAGATAGTAAGGCTTGTTGATATGCTATGCTAGAACAACTCTAACAAATGGCACTGATAACAACTGATAACAGCGGTGGTGATAAGACTGACAACGTGATAAGACGGTGGACAATGATAACGATACTGATAACGATGACGATAGCAATGATCACTTCAATGATCACATAAACACACACACAAACAAATTTAAGACGGATGATATCACAGTAATATTTACGATCACAGTGTTGTGAAAGGGCACGAGAAAATGAGAGATGTAGGGATAGAAATTTTAACATCAACGCCTTCAATCATATCACAATAGTGTGTAAGCACAACTTAACTCAAAAAAAAACATTGTGAAAAATTAGCATACGAAGGGATAAATAAGATGTTGCTCATCTCACGTCTTGATCACGGTCTGCACCGTCTTCGACACCTGAACAGCGGTCATTCCACCGCTCACCAGCTGCTGCACATGAATCTGTCCGTTGATTACACTGAAATATTCATCCAAAATTATCAAAAAATCACCACAATTCCCATGTAAAAGCACAAACTCAAAACTCACGTCTGTGATATTTTCAGGTACGGAATGGCTGTGGTGCATTTAGGTGTTTCGAACGGCTCTCTGATCTGTCTGCATTGTGCATTCAACGGGTTCGTACGGCAGCTTGTCTTCAGAGCCACGAGACCAGATTCTGAAATTTCTTCTTTTGTTTCACACAAATACACACACACATCTCCATGTGCATACCAAAACCCTTCTCAAATTTCTAATCATATTAAAACTGAAATAAACCTTCTCCCCCCCCCGGAAATCGAGACCAAACCTAAACTAACAACCAAATAAACTAACGTTTCTCGAAGCACGTCACTTGCTCAGGTGTCAATTGCGCCATCCCACCGTTGATATTGCATGTCACACGCCATCCGTCACACTGCTGTGAGCATTTAGATGCATAGCACATCGCTACGATATTCTCTGCAATATCATCTCTCCATTTTTATACTCAAAAATTGCCCAAAAGATTCCCCAAAACTTTGGCAAACCCGAGATACGAGATATCTCAAGTATTCACAAGATTATTACTCGATACTTCATACCACAACCTCAACAGTTGCTTATTCATTCTAGCCAATTTACCCAAAAAACTGCCCAGAACTCTTCTCATTACCCACAAAATTGCCCAGAATCTCCACGCCTAAACCCTTAATAAATCCCACCAACCTTGCGCTATGCACTGTGAGATGGCCTCGGGTAGTCGATACTCTCCACCACCGCGTGAGAACGCCGGAATGTCCGTGCCTGTCACCTTCGAACACGCCGCGCCAAGCCGATTGCAGAACGACTCCGAGTATTTGGCACGGCATTGCACCACCGGATCGGCTGAAATTTTCAAAAAATACCCTCAAAATTCGCACCAAAAACGAGACACTCACTCAAAAAACCATTTCAACACTACAAAATTCCAAAAACAACCAAAATTCCGATGCCTTTCCCTTGAAAAATCAATCAAAATTCATGAAACTAATGCAAAAAGAATAAAAACCAAGCAAACCACGCACTCGTCTGCGCACATCCCACGATGCCAGGCGGTAATCTCTGCACCGAATCGTTCTTCCACGGGATCGACAGCATCGACGAGCACACCGACAACATACTGCTACAGAATTGCTCACCGTACTTCGCGATACACTTCACTTGCATCGACTCTGAATTTCAATTCATCTTTCAATCAATTTAACGCAAAACAATCAAAATCGACCGATTCAGTCGCCAACCCCAAAATATTCCGTACTTCAAACAATATTCAAACACTATTAACTGCCCACATTTCCTCACAAAACTGCTCAGATTTCCCCACAAAACTGCCCACAATCCCATAAAATCAACAACTCACGGCTCTTGATGCACTCCTTCTCGTCATCCGACAACTCGAAATCACTCCTCGTGTATCTATTTCTGCAGATCTTCAGCCATTCCAGGCATTTCTGCTGACCGAATTTCACGTAACATTTCGCCATCCAATTATCTGAACAATTAACAAATGACAAAAATAAAACAAGAATTGAATGAAATCTGCTCACGAATCGATAAATTCTAATGATCAAATTTCCACGGATCAATGCAATCGAATCGATCAGATCAATCAAATCGATCGAATCAGTCAGATCAACTCAAACCTGACGAAATGCAGATGGACACCGATTTCGGTAGAATCTCCACTGCGCCTTTTACGGCCGACTCGGTGATAGTGATCTTCATCACCTGGAAGCATGCGGTACGCATCTTCACGCAGAACTCGTCGCCGTATTTCTTCTTACAAATCGTGATCGCATCTGGCATTTCGTTCTCTGAAAGCACATTTATTAATTAACAATAATAATAATAACAAC
Organism: Anisakis pegreffii; assembly: GCA_035041965.1. NCBI lineage: Eukaryota > Metazoa > Nematoda > Chromadorea > Rhabditida > Anisakidae > Anisakis > Anisakis pegreffii. The sequence goes on from JAPYMA010000439.1 coordinate 21,247, forward strand.
ACCTACAAATCAACGATACAAAACATGGCGCGGATCGAAGCTGTCGAATCGATTCGACAACTTCGATCATCAACCGATTCGACAACTTTGCGATAACAATTTTTGCAAAGACACTACAACAACAATAAAAATACCAACGTTTCTTCATACACGCCTTCTGCACATCGTTCAACGGACTGAAGCGATCGATTATTCTGCACTGGATCATCCACGCGATACATCTCGGCTCACCGTATTTCGCGTAGCACATCGGAATGAATTCCTCTGAAAATTACGCGAAGATCACGCGATCACGTCAAAATCCCACTTAAATTCTCCCCAAACCACTCAATCGATGCAAATCCAAAAAATCTCCCCAAAACAATCTCAAAATTCCCAAAATCTCGAATCTCTCCCCAAAATAACAAGACCGCATCAATTCCCTACCATTCGCCACACATTCCCCAATGATATCCGGCAACACACACACCGCACACATTCCGTCCCCGGTCACTCGCATCTTCTTGATATTATAACAAGCCAGTATCAGCTTATTGCAGAACTCCGCACCATATTTCTGCAGGCAAACCGTCTTCGGATCCGGTGTCGTCGACACTGCAACACAACAAAATCCATTAAATCCTTCCATTTCAACTCAAATTTCACACAATAAACAAATAATAATAATGATAAACGATAATAATAACAATAATAAACAGTCATAATAATAACACCTACAAATCAACGGTATGAAACATGGCGGCGACGATCGAAGTTGTCGAATCGATTCGACAACCTCGATCATCAATCAATTTAACAACTCTATGATGATAATAGCAATAAAAACAATACAACAATCAAACCATTCCTTTAAATAATCTCAAATTCTCACCGACTTCCAAACGAATTCGTTCTAAATCTCAATCTCAACCACCAAACCATCCATATTCTCATTAACACCCCTAAAAATCACCCAAAACTCACATTTCTTCACGCACTCCTCCTGCATGACCGTAATCGGCCCGTTCCACACCGTTATCTTACACGTCGTCATCCACTGCTTCACTTTAACATCACCGAATTCAACGAAAAGCACGGCCACGTAATTCTCTGCAATCGTATTCCCACCATTAACAAATAATTCAAAACATCTCACCTTAACTTCCAAGTAGTAACTACACAATAAGGTAAAGTAAACATGGCGATGATCGAAGTTGGCGAATCGATTCGACAACTTCGATCATCCTAAAGTAAACTCTTAATTTTTAAGTAATTCAGCTAATATTACTCTTACAAGTAATAGTTTTACTGTTCATTTTATAAAGTAAAGACTGATATAACTATAAGCCAAAGTAGTAAGTAATGTCAAGTAAGTAACACAAAGTAATATAAAGTAAAAGCAAGTAATATAAATCAAGATTCAAGATCAGATAATCAAACCATACCTTCGAGTATGCATTTGGCCAGTGCGTCCGGAATCTGGAAGTCTTTCTGCAGCATATACTTAGGCAGGGTCAGTCTCGTGATCATCTCGCATCCGGCCACCAATTTATCGCAGAACTCCACACCGTGCTTGCCTCGGCACAATATTATCGGATTTGCTGTAATTTTGCAAAAATTTTTCAAAAAATTCCCCAGATTTTCATACCAAACTTGACATTTTCTCCCAGAAAATATCTCCAAAAATATCCCCTGAATAATGGCCAATTCCCAAGGAATTTCCCAAATTTTTGAGAATTCCCTAAAAACTACAAATTTTGAACTGAGTAACAAACCTTCCCGAAGGCATCCGATCACGTTCTCGGGCAGTTTCTGCACCGGACCCTCACTGTACGGCACACTGTAAATACGACAACACACCGCGATCATCTTATAGCACAGATTCGCGTCGTATTTCTGTACGCATTTGTAGATTACCGTCTCTAAAAACGCAAAAAATCACAACAAATGTGAAAAACAATTCATTTCTCGAACATTTTAATGAGAATTCAAAGAGTCTCCTCAAATAAATTCACAAAAAATCTCACAAATCACCCCGCAAAACCCTTCTAAACAATACCCGACCAATAAAACCAACACTAAAACCCTCTTTAACAACCACTTATTCAACAAATCCTCAAAGACTAACGTGAGTTCATGCAATCCTTCTCCTCGTCCGTCAACTCCGTATCGAATTTCGAGAATTTATCTCTACATTTCTCACGCCATTCCATACATTTCACCGCACCATAATCCGCATAGCATCTCGCCATGAAGTTCTCTAAAAATTCAACCATAAACCACCTCTCATTCACAAAAAAGTTGACCTGAAATCAACCCAGAATTGACCTGAAATCACCCCTAAACAATCACAAAACCAAAACCGCACCTGACTGTATACAAATCGAAATCGAGTGCGGTAGTACCTCGACGTTACCAGCCACGTTCGTGATCACGTTCACCTTCAGGATCTTGAAACAGGCCGACTTCAGTTTCGTGCAGAACTCCACACCGTATTTCTTCTTACACAACAGGAACACGTCCGGCATGTCATTCTCTGAAACCATCCAAATCCACAAAAAAAAGAGTAAACCCCATAAAAATCCATCCCAAAAACGCGAATCTCCCCAATTTTCCATTCGAAATCTCAAATTTCTTCGCAAAATTTTCACTCCAAAATGATTTTCACCTCTTTTCAAAACTAATTCCCAACTGAATCTTACGAATAACTCGAAAAAGTTTTTAAGGAAGTCACAAACGTTTCTTGATGCACTCTTTTTGATCGGCTGTGATCACTCCGAAACGATCTTTCACTTGACATGCCAACAACCATATGTTGCACTTGGCTGCTCCGAATTTCGCATAGCACATCGGCAGATACTCCTCTGCAATTACACCACTCCTTATCAGTTGTTATCACCTCCTTATCATCGCTTATCACCCTATTACTAGTTCTTTCACTTCCTTATCAGTTGTTATCACTAACCTTTCGATATACACTCGTTGATAACGTCCGGCAATTCGCACATTTCACACGGCTTCTCACCCAGCAACGGCACCTTTCTGATCTCGTAGCACGCCGTTATCAGTTTCATGCAGAAATCAGCACCATACTTCTGCATGCACAACACTTTCGGTTCGGGTGTTACCGACTCTAAAACAATAACCACAACAATTTATCACTGCTCTATCGTTATCTTCTAAATTTAATCACTAAATTTTTCTCATCCAAATCCACAAATCCAAACTCACTCCTAACTCTTTACTGTTACTATCAACGTTCACCTGATAACCCTCTCTAAATGCAGAATAACTCCATACAAAACCCACCGTGCTGTACACACTCCTTCTGCACCACTGTAATCGGCCCGTTCCAAACCGTGATCTTGCATGTGGTCATCCATTTTGTGATCTTCTTCGTGCCGAATTCAACCATCATCACCGCGATATAATTCTCTAAAACATTAACAACAATATACCAAACGATCTACTGACTATTACTATCATTTACTGACAACTAATATCACTTACTGATAACCATTATCACTCCCCTCCTAATCTACCTCGCACTCAACGTCCGTGCCCAGCAATCCAAACCCAAAAACCAACCTTCCAGTATGCATTTAAGCACCGGATCGGGTATTCTATAGTCGACTCCAGGCTTCTGCTCGGGCATCGTCACCTTTGTTAACTGCGCACAAACCGCTGTCAACTTCTTGCAGAACTCAACACCATGCTTCGCCATACACATTATCGTTACATCGGCTGAAATTTTGCAAAAACAATTAAAAAATTCCCGAACTCACCCTCAAAATAACCCACATCCCTTCCCAAACAAAAATTACCCAAGCAAAACTTACCCGAATTGACACATCGGACCACTTTTTCGGGTATACGTTCAATCGGGCCTTCCGTGTAGGGTATACTGTGGATTGCCGAACAGACCGCGATCAGACGATAACAGAACTTTGCATCGAATTTCTGCACACACTTGTAGATGACCATCTCTAAAACTCAATTCATTTACTCACTCTTTTATTCACTTTAAACATCCAAAATTCACCTCAAAAACCACCAAATTCCTCGTGATTGATCGATTGATCTGACCAGTCGATCCGATCTGATCAATCAATCGGTTATCACCTTATCACCAGGACAACCTAATTGTTATCACCTTATCACCAGGACAACCTAATTGTTATCACCTTATCACCAGGACAACCTAATTGTTATCACCTTATCACCAGGACAACCTAATTGTTATCACCTTATCACCAGGACAACCTAATTGTTATCACCTTATCACCAGGACAACCTAATTGTTATCACCTTATCACCAGGACAACCTAATTGTTATCACCTTATCACCAGGACAACCTAATTGTTATCACCTTATCACCAGGACAACCTAATTGTTATCACCTTATCACCAGGACAACCTAATTGTTATCACCTTATCACCAGGACAACCTAATTGTTATCACCTTATCACCAGGACAACCTAATTGTTATCACCTTATCACCAGGACAACCTAATTGTTATCACCTTATCACCAGGACAACCTAATTGTTATCACCTTATCACCAGGACAACCTAATTGTTATCACCTTATCACCAGGACAACCTAATTGTTATCACCTTATCACCAGGACAACCTAATTGTTATCACCTTATCACCAGGACAACCTAATTGTTATCACCTTATCACCAGGACAACCTAATTGTTATCACCTTATCACCAGGACAACCTAATTGTTATCACCTTATCACCAGGACAACCTAATTGTTATCACCTTATCACCAGGACAACCTAATTGTTATCACCTTATCACCAGGACAACCTAATTGTTATCACCTTATCACCAGGACAACCTAATTGTTATCACCTTATCACCAGGACAACCTAATTGTTATCACCTTATCACCAGGACAACCTAATTGTTATCACCTTATCACCAGGACAACCTAATTGTTATCACCTTATCACCAGGACAACCTAATTGTTATCACCTTATCACCAGGACAACCTAATTGTTATCACCTTATCACCAGGACAACCTAATTGTTATCACCTTATCACCAGGACAACCTAATTGTTATCACCTTATCACCAGGACAACCTAATTGTTATCACCTTATCACCAGGACAACCTAATTGTTATCACCTTATCACCAGGACAACCTAATTGTTATCACCTTATCACCAGGACAACCTAATTGTTATCACCTTATCACCAGGACAACCTAATTGTTATCACCTTATCACCAGGACAACCTAATTGTTATCACCTTATCACCAGGACAACCTAATTGTTATCACCTTATCACCAGGACAACCTAATTGTTATCACCTTATCACCAGGACAACCTAATTGTTCTCACCTTATCACCAGGACAACCTAATTGTTCTCACCTTATCACCAGGACAACCTAATTGTTATCACCTTATCACCAGGACAACCTAATTGTTATCACCTTATCACCAGGACAACCTAATTGTTATCACCTTATCACCAGGACAACCTAATTGTTATCACCTTATCACCAGGACAACCTAATTGTTATCACCTTATCACCAGGACAACCTAATTGTTATCACCTTATCACCAGGACAACCTAATTGTTCTCACCTTATCACCAGGACAACCTAATTGTTATCACCTTATCACCAGGACAACCTAATTGTTATCACCTTATCACCAGGACAACCTAATTGTTATCACCTTATCACCAGGACAACCTAATTGTTATCACCTTATCACCAGGACAACCTAATTGTTATCACCTTATCACCAGGACAACCTAATTGTTATCACCTTATCACCAGGACAACCTAATTGTTATCACCTTATCACCAGGACAACCTAATTGTTATCACCTTATCACCAGGACAACCTAATTGTTATCACCTTATCACCAGGACAACCTAATTGTTCTCACCTTATCACCAGGACAACCTAATTGTTATCACCTTATCACCAGGACAACCTAATTGTTATCACCTTATCACCAGGACAACCTAATTGTTATCACCTTATCACCAGGACAACCTAATTGTTATCACCTTATCACCAGGACAACCTAATTGTTATCACCTTATCACCAGGACAACCTAATTGTTATCACCTTATCACCAGGACAACCTAATTGTTATCACCTTATCACCAGGACAACCTAATTGTTATCACCTTATCACCAGGACAACCTAATTGTTATCACCTTATCACCAGGACAACCTAATTGTTATCACCTTATCACCAGGACAACCTAATTGTTATCACCTTATCACCAGGACAACCTAATTGTTATCACCTTATCACCAGGACAACCTAATTGTTATCACCTTATCACCAGGACAACCTAATTGTTATCACCTTATCACCAGGACAACCTAATTGTTATCACCTTATCACCAGGACAACCTAATTGTTATCACCTTATCACCAGGACAACCTAATTGTTATCACCTTATCACCAGGACAACCTAATTGTTCTCACCTTATCACCAGGACAACCTAATTGTTCTCACCTTATCACCAGGACAACCTAATTGTTATCACCTTATCACCAGGACAACCTAATTGTTATCACCTTATCACCAGGACAACCTAATTGTTATCACCTTATCACCAGGACAACCTAATTGTTATCACCTTATCACCAGGACAACCTAATTGTTATCACCTTATCACCAGGACAACCTAATTGTTATCACCTTATCACCAGGACAACCTAATTGTTATCACCTTATCACCAGGACAACCTAATTGTTCTCACCTTATCACCAGGACAACCTAATTGTTCTCACCTTATCACCAGGACAACCTAATTGTTATCACCTTATCACCAGGACAACCTAATTGTTATCACCTTATCACCAGGACAACCTAATTGTTATCACCTTATCACCAGGACAACCTAATTGTTATCACCTTATCACCAGGACAACCTAATTGCTGAAGCCGAATATTTTGCATCAATACGCGCAAAACACGATGCAACCTGGAGGTCTTTTTGAAAGTTACCATCATATTGTTACTATTCAACAACTGAATTAATAATTCCACTGAAATTGCAGTAATAACACTAGTCCAACAAAGCGACAATCAACGAGTGAGAAGGTTGAAGAAGGCAGCCTACAAAGCACTAGAACCCCTACGTTAAGTGCTGAAGGTAACAGTATTTAATACAACCTAACGGCACCAATAATGTTCCTTCGAATTTTCGATCTCACTCACGCTTCACCAAATTAGCTAATATCACGGATAAGTGAACCATTTCAAATACTTAACAGTTTAAATTACATGTACATATATTTCAGATATAAGTAAAGCATTGCCTGACATTTCCTAACAAATAATGTTTCAGTTTTGTTGAAATTCAAATAATAAATTTAAACGTGATTAAAAGCAATCGAGCAGTCAAAACCAACTGAAGCAATGTTATTTCCAGGAAATTTCAACAAATCAAACTGAATTCAAGTTGAATGTTATCAGTGAAAAGAATACGATATGATGACAAAAGCGATCAGCATGAGCATACTGAAATGAAAACAAATGAAATATTAGCAGCAGCACATCATGCCTAACACTATTTCCAATCAAAAGCCTTCTCATTATATATTGTATATCATAATGAATGCTTCATTCCAAAACGCCAACTTACACGAAACAATCGCAAATTGCATAAATAAGAGCAGCAATGTGACTACTGTCGCACGAATGTCCAATCAATAAGCGCAGTCAATAAGAACCATACCATCAACATCAACTACAAGTACATATATCATCTGACTACACAAATATCTACAAACCGCAATCTATGAAGCGCATTATTTGTTTGCTCTTTTCTTCGACTTGATTCGTTCGTCAATTTCTGATAATGTTACAGCACCGCCAATTACTTCAAATCGTCGTCGATCTTCACCAAGCAAACGTTCAGCACATTCTAAACTATACTTCAAAACTGAAAAATTTACTATCGCGCAACAGATAGAGACAATTATTATCAAAACTGAAACAATAATAATAACGACGATGATGATTAATAACCTCGAATCTCTTGATCATGTTCTCCATAACACTTGTCATACCTGTAGCCAGCACCCATCACTAAAGCAATAATAGGAACAGCCATGAACTTATTCTTTAGAAACGCTGCTGTCATCACTAATGCAACAGTTACGGTTGATGCAGCCATAAGCTCCCAGCCGATACTTTCACGATTCGTTGCTAACTTCAATTCATATCAATATGGTTTACGATTGAACAGCATTATTACTATAAACATATGCACAAGTACATACCTCTAAGGATCGTCTTTGTTCAAACTGCAAATTGTGCAACGCGATTTGATTGAGTATCTACAATTTGCAAGTTTGAAACGATTTTTGAAATGAACCAAAATGCTTCAGTCCATACAAAAACACGAGAGCAAGAAGAATAAGACACTGAATGAATGAAGATACCTGCTGATCATAGGCTCTTGATAAACGATCCACTACACCACTGTCTACATCATTATTGGTCTTCGTCGAAAACACAGACCCCATCTGAAAATATACAGTTAGTTTACGACAGAATGGTCTAAGCGATGGACAGAGCAATAAGAGACGAATGGATGAATGTGAATAATAAACTCTGAACGCAACATCAGAGATAAGTAATGCAAGATGCTCGATTTCAGCGAGATTACACATTCAACAACAAAAGTAAAAATTATCAATATTTATTTCCATCTATTCCAGCAAAAAATTTACCAGTAATATGAAGCTATATATTAAAAACATAATAACACGAACAAAAACAAACAATAACACGATACAATTCCACAAATAAAATGAAAACAATAATTTACAATTGAATTTTCCATACACACCGGTCATTGTTTCATCACCACTCAAGATTCGACACTTCAAAATTGCGAAGGAATGTTGTTGATGTGATTTAGGTGTAGCATTAAAGTCTGATGGACAGGTGCTTGGATTAATTCAAAATTTTAACAGCGAACGTTCAGATAAACTCGTCAACGAAGGAACATTATAATTATTTGAATCGTTTCTTATCTAAACTAGATACAAACTGTGGCGATTTATTGCACAACTACCAAAAACAGTTGAAATTACCATTCTGTATCACGAATTTTCATAAGTTCTTCCCGACGTCGATAAACATCGTTTAATGTTATCGTTTTGAGAATTGGTTCAGTTCGTTCGGATAATATCTGCTCTGCGTTTCCTGGAATTATTCGAACTAATTAATCATGCTTTTTGATGGTATCTTTTGTTTAAAAAAACAAAACAAAAATATGAAAACGGAACAAATTATTGAAGAAAAAATTGGACCCGACGAGGCAAAATAATGAAGTCATGAATTTTCAGCAGAAATAAGAAAAGAGACTGTTAAAACTAAGAGAAAAAAGGAAGGAGCCACCAACTTTTGATGATCTGAAGTTTATTACCATAACAAAAATGCGTTTGATAGCATAAATAAGTCATGATCGGTAAGATTGGTAATGTATGTATGATATTTTTGTGATGTAATGATGAATATGCTGATGCCAATACTGTTAAGAGCCCACCAGGCATACTCCACAGCAACATCTCACGAGATTTCGCCAACTGTAATTCTTGGCAAATTACTAACCTTCAAAAATTAATCAAGCTTGGTTTGAAATCAATGCTCCGATATTACAATCAAAAAAGAAGATAAATATTATCAAAAATATTCACTTCATAAGCACGCTTCCTTTCTTCAACTATCTCAGCAAGAGCCATTTCACGTTCCAACTGAAACAAACACAATTGAAGTTTCACAAACAACGGACAATTGAAATGACAAGAATCAGCAAAAAAAACTGAATCATTTCTGGTAACATTTTGTAAATTGCGCAATTAGACATCCCCGTTTTCACCATCAACATAAAAGCGGCTAGAAACATAAATATGAAGGAAAACAAACCTTTCGATTTTCAAGTCGTAAAACAATTTCTTCAAGGCCATCAATTTTAGAAGTGGTTCTCATACTGCAGAAAAAAAAACTTGGTATAAGCAATAAATGACAGTTGTAAGTTCAGATACAACACGAGGGCATCATAAATAGTGTTTGCAAAATTCCGACCATTTTCAATCCCGGGATCGTTTTCCAATCTCAGGATAATCCCGGGATTGAAAGCCTAACATAAACGGAAGGCGAAGCAGGCATGATGAACGACGAAGCAAGACTGATGACACTACAAAATTTTCGATTACTGCTTCCAGAAAAACGAAAGCTGTGGTGCCACTATCTAATGACCTATAATGACATCTACGGCCGCTTGCATGGTAAACAACAAATACTACTGAATATGAATGAACTAGGAATGTTCGATGTATAATTTAAGATGGGAGTGTTAGATAAAATGCCCAATTCTGAAATCCGAGGTTTTTTCAGAGTATAAGTGCCATGATCCAGACCGAAAATTTTGGACCCTACGGTGCACCAACCCAGATAAATGCTCGCTCGCATAAACGAGAAAAGTATACATGGTAAATCCACAACTCTTGATGATGTGGCCGAGGTTTGCGAAAATGTCAGAGCGACAGACAAACAGAGCAGGAAGCAGGGTTTGCAATATCCCGACGTTTTTCAATCCTGGAATCGGGATTTAATTCCGGGGTCGATCCCGGGATCGAACAACTTTTGAAATACCGATGCGTGACATGTTTAAACACATTTTCTTGAACCAGTATGACCATAATCAATCAGAAAAGAGTTTATTCAACAAAATATCCAACAAATACAATAAATTACTGAAATTCAAATCAACACACGCAACAATTAGTACTCGTGTTACTCAACAAATTATTCAATGACGTAAAGCATATCATAAAATGCAGTTAACATATAATTCAGTGCGGTTATTCAACGATCATTCAACAATTATTGTTCAACATATAATTCGGTGCTGTTTGAAACAAGCTCTGAGAAACGTGAGTGCGTTGATAGTTCCATCGTTCATTCGCGTTTTCAGTTTTAAGAAAAAAAGGTTGCTATTTTTCTTGAGCAGTGAGAGCGAAACTATGACGCGACTCGAGAACAATGAGCAACTCAAATATCCCTGCTCGCGGCACCCCTCCTCAATAACTTCCGTTAATTGCGACAATTCGAGCCATCAGATCAAACTGATTATACTTCTTTAGAAGCTTTATTCGTTACCACAAAAGTATTCGATCCCTTCCTGCATCAACGCATTGCTGACTTCATCGAAAATATGAATAATCGTGAACGAAGCATATTAAATTCAGCAGTCCAGTAATTACATTATCTGATGTAAACGATTGTTCGGGTTGAGACTGCATTAAGTGTCGTGTTGATGAACAAATCAAAAGTATGGCAAAGAACCTCAAATTTGGTTCAGTTACCCAAGTTTGAGTTTGGTTATGGCTTAAGGAGCCGAAATGCTTTAGATCTGTTCATCAAAACGGCACTTGATGCTTTCTCAACCCTAACAACCGTTCATCTCTGATCATTAGAATATGCGTCTACGTAACCAGATTATCGTACAAGCCAATTACCTTATCAATTCAAAGAAGGAAAACCGCTCTGGAATATACTTATCATTCGTCAGTCTCGCACTTGACCACTTCAAATTATCAACCATGTGAAACGTACTCTTACCTCTCCCTTTTTTTTATGAGTCATTAAAGTTAAATTAGATAGAACTCTTTTCCCCTACCTGGCGTGACAGCAAATGTTTCCTTCATTTACGAGAAAACAAAAAAAAAAAACAAATGAACGATAGAACGCATCCCCTAAATTGACCTCTGAGCTGTCTTTTCCTTTCGCTTTTCTTTCCCGCTGTATATGTGGAAAACGAAAATTTTATTTACATTTTTTTGATGAGCTTGGATCTATTAGAGGGATGATTTCTGAAAAAGCTTCTGCGAAACATTAAAACTGAAAACGGATTCTGATGTAGCTTTCCAAGCTCCACAAAATTTTCATTTTGTTTGTGATACTTTCCGAGAAATAATTCTTTGAAAATCAAAATTTTTCGAGTCGGTCTTCGTTGTCTTAATCGTTTGTGTGATTGGCTGTCTCAACTTCTGACTTTTTAGCAAAACATTCCGAAGCCATCATGATAAATGCCAATTTGTTAATCGCATGCTAATGCAAATCTATTGAGCAGTTCAAATGTTGTTGGTGGTTCCGTATTCTCTAATGAGGTTAACTCATGCTTCGTTGGTAGTATTTCAACCATACAGTCACCAGACCTCAATTGGCCTGTCTTGATTCAACTCACTCAATACTGAAGTGATTTAGGTACTTAAGTTAGACCGCTATTTGCCAAGGTTGGCTGACACGAAATACTTTCGTAAAATGTGCTTTCAGTATGAAAATTGCTATCGTCATTCATTTGAAAGTGCAACTTAGATACTTCTGAAGATGGTCCTCAATCCTGCCATTTGAAATCCTCAATTATGCATCCAAGAGCGATTACGAACAAGTCGTCTTGAAATTTTTGAGTTTGCGTTGATTCTAAGCATGGAAAAGAACAGTTTTATGATATCTTCATACAATGGACAACATGGTCAATATTATCAGATGTGTATACATGATAACACCATTGCTATAAATACGACTGAACCCTCTGTAGTGCACATGCTACTTCATATCTGCAATAAAACAATGATAAATCAAGCTTCATAGAATTGGTTCGAGCAAGTTTCAATAATCGTACAAAAATTTAAAAAGTAGCATCAAATATTCAAGCTGACAGAGTCGGAAGGATATTGAATAGGATGGGATATAGGTTGAGGATGGCAGCCGAATGAAACTTGATTTCGATCGCAATGCAACCGAATCGACTTTTTAAGATTCCAAAATTCAGTACTTCGACCAAACTTCAAAAATTTTCTGTCGTAATCACACTGAAAATTTTCAGAATTTACCGAAATCTGATAATTTGTTAGAATTTCTCGAAATTTTCAAAACAATTGCAACTGAAGGTTTTCAACATTCCAAAATTGATCAAACATTTATAGATGACGAAGAAGAGTCTGCAACTGTTCAGAAACATAAATTCCAGTGAGGTATTTTTCATTTCCGTGAGGGCTTTTTCAACGATTCAAGGCAGTTACATACCAAAATTTTACTAGAATGTCAGGGCTAGCGTAATACTGTCGAAGAAAACTCACACTGGCGAGTGGGTATATTGAAAAACGTCGAAGAAGACTCCCTCAACTAGAAAAGTATCAACTACGTGATTGGAAAAGTATCGAAAAAAAAACCGTTCAACCGGGGAATCGTCAACGGAGAAATAACCTAACTGCAGAATTTTGACAGATGAAAGCAAAAGTGTAGACAAATCAAATTATGAACTGTGACTGTACGTGAGTTGAAGCAAAAGCGTTGACAATTCAAGGTGCCCGAAGTGAGGTGAGTCCAGATTGGTCAGTAGTTCCACTCTGGCTCTCGAGAAGCTTTTCGGATGATTAACCCACTATTTAGCGTGTGACAAGTTTTGTCAACAGTTTTCCAGTTAAGGGACTCGAATGACACTTTCAGTTCGTAAATTCTGTGAAGCTGCGTGAAAATTACGAACTGCAGTTATAAGTGAACAGGAGCTGAAGAGCGCATTTAACATTTCATTTCTTACTCTTTCCAGCTTTCCTGAAGAAATAGCTTCCTTCATGATTTGCATATTCCTTTTCCTTCTGCTTTCTTTAATTTTCTAAGTTACTGTTTCGCATAAATCTATATATACCAACGTTGAATGTTGATTACCATCCCTTTTCATGAGTTTCCTCTTTTGCATTAAGTTTATTGTGCTTGCAGATAGTTGCGAGTGCCACTGTCTAGGTTCTTCGGCTGTTACCATGGCTGTTCTGATTTCTTTTTGCAAGGCTTCATAGGATTCGGTTTCTCTCACCATACTGCTCCTGATGGCAATTTGATAACTTGATTTATTTAGTATCTTCTGTTCGGCCAGGATTCTTTTAGTTGCCCAAATCCGTTAATTCAAAACATCCACATTTTTTTGGGGATGATATGTTTATTGATAATTATAAAATCTATTTCATTTTTTGTTGTGTCATTTGGACTTCTCCAAATCCACTTCCTACCCATCTTCTTTTTGAACATTGTATTCATTATCTTCAAGCCGTTAGCCTCGCAAAAGTCAACCACTGCCTATCGCCGGTTGTTTCTGATGCCATTCCCGAAGTATCCTATTGAATTTTCGCCTATTCTTTTCTTACCAACCATTGCACTAAAATTCCCTGTGATTAGAGTGAACGTCGCTCTATCAAGATTGACAGTATCTGATAGTTAAACTAGGAATTTGCTGTATTCAGCGTCATCAAGTCCATTATGTGGTGCATATACTTGTATTGTTCTGAGGTTCGTTCGAGGTGTAATTTTTAGTTTTGACTGAGCAATTCTCAATGACGCACATTTGAAAGATATCATTCTGCTTTTTCATCCCCTTGAGATGTAAAATCGAACTCCGTCTTGGGAGCGAGTTTTATCCCCATGAAAATATAAATAATTTCCGTTTGGACGGTCTACTGCACCTATTCCTTTCTTTCGTACCTCGGCCAGATCAATTATGTCATATCTGATATGGCGAGCCTCTTCCTCAAATTCTGCCAGCTGTGCCTCTGAGAGCAGATACGAAGATACAAATAAGATCATCTTTACGAATGACAAAATAATGAGAGGCCTACTACTATATGTAGATAGAGAAAAAACGCGTCATGACTTTTGCCATAGAGAGACGAGCAAAAAAGGACAATGTGAGTGGAAATCTAAAAAACGAGCAAAGGACGAAAACCGACACAGAAACAAGCCGAGAGTTAGCCACAACCTATGTTTTAGTCAGGGCTGAAGCCAGAACCTAAGTGCAAGCATGAGTGGGTGGGTATTGTGCAACATTTTAACTTTGAAAAAGCACCTGCCATATTACAAAAACACACGGTATTTGTTTACCTTAATGTGCCAAATTTCTCAACAGTCATTTCGATGACATGTGGTCCAACTGGCAGAGAAACTTTCAGGTGAAGACTTTTATGAATGAGCGAATTTCCCACCATAACATCAACATTCCAGTTGCTTTCAGTCTTCTTCCTCTTTCTTGTTCGAAGTGAAAGTATTTGTTCTTGATTCTGAACAATAATAAACTTCACTAAACAAGGAAGGAAACATATCTCATAAACAGACAGTGAAAGGTTAAAATTTCGTTCTTTTCGTATCGTATCTTCAAGGGATTTCATCTAATGTGATTGAAAAAACCTGTCACATCTAATTAGCAAACAAAATAAACGCCAACCTTTTTGGACAAACTCGAATCATGCAAAAGCTTCACTGCTTCTTCAGATCGGTCAAAATTATTTATAATCTCCAATAGTTTCAAGAGATCAGGTAACTTTTCAAGATCTGATGAACTCAAATTACGCTGAATTGAAGTTCGATTGACGACACATTGCCATGCATCTAAAATCAGCTGTATAAAGTGTGGAATTGGAAGCTGAATAGAATTCGAGATGACTGATATGGAAAGATGTATTTTGAGGAAGTGACCTACCATCGATCAGCGCTCCTTCGAATTCTTGAAGTGCACTTGATTCCACCATCTTTTTCCGACGAACTGACTGTTGATCCTTATCATCTAATGGCGAAACGACAAAGGAATATATTGTCACAATCGTTTTATATGAAAAAAGCTAATCACAAACCCAAGAGGATAGTGGAAGACCGCAATATGTGCTTTTTTTGAGCCGTTGGTATTGCTGCCGAAAAATAGCACGATGGGTGAGGTGAGTCTGCCAAATTTTTTAGAACTTTCGTCCCTTTCACGTCAAGGGCATTTGGCCTGCAGTCATTTGTTTACCGTGTTTTGTCTATGCGTTTTCGCATGAATTGAATGAAGCAAACGTGCAGAAATAAGCCTTTCATTTGAAGACGTTTAGCGTTTAAATCGACTCGTTTATTTTCAGCGTGGTTGCATATCTGAAGCATGAATGAAGCCAAGTTTACCTAGGCCGCAGTAAACCCAAGGGTTTCTTTTTCACCTGTATGCTTTGAACTGATTGCAGATATCATTTAAAAAAAACGTACTGCAGTACAAAACAACATAACAACGCTTTCTTGTACCAATTGAAATAATTTTCAGTGGAATCATAATGAAACGCTCATTGGAGATATTAGTGTTTACAATTTTTGAAATTCATTTTGAAGGAGTTATGTCGATTGAGGACTTATCAAAAAGATCAGTAAATGCAATAGTACCATATTCCGAATCGAGTATTTTGAAAGAATTTCATGAAACTCATAGAACAATCCGAATCAGCAATCGCCAGTACGAATTCACACAAAAATGGAATCAAAACGGTGTATCCGGTGTTCTTTGGGATTCGGTATCACTAAATTTATTGA
Source organism: Anisakis pegreffii (assembly GCA_035041965.1). Taxonomy (NCBI): domain Eukaryota; kingdom Metazoa; phylum Nematoda; class Chromadorea; order Rhabditida; family Anisakidae; genus Anisakis; species Anisakis pegreffii. The sequence continues at coordinate 37,621 of JAPYMA010000439.1, forward strand.
CTTTTCAATGTCTAATTCATTCTTTGGTGACCTTACTTTGTCCCTTGCTGCCTATAAAAAATTCACCAGTGCGCTCCAAAAAGCTTGGAGGATTTGTAATTTCCAAGATACTTGAAAACCAGAAAACTTGAATAATTCATCTGATAATTGCGTAGAAAATCTGCTGAAAAAAAAAGAAAATTCAAAATTTGAATTGTCTACCATTTGAATGAACGAGTCAGCGATAAATTTAAATATTCATGCAGTTCAGGCAATTGTATTATCAAAATATTTGATATCACATCCACATCTGATAACCAGTCGACGCGTTCTCGAACTCGGTGCTGGACTCGGTTTGCCAAGCATAATCGCATCTGAGATTGGTGCTTCGGCTGTTGATTGCACCGATCAGCTATTTGCAGTGCCACTTCTTCGTGAGAATATACAACGAAATACCTTAACACACGCACAGACCATCCATGTATTCCCGCTCGATTGGCAAATCGATAAGCCGAAACATAAATATCAGGTGTTGGAATATTTTTATTCAACGGTATGATTTGATAGTTGATGCAAATAATTGTAATAAGTAAGTTACGATGATGAAAATAAGCATGATGGTAATAAGCATTCATTTAAAGGTTATCCTTGGAGCAGATTTGGTTTACAACGAAAAACTGTTCAGTTCATTGAAAAGGATAATGCGACTTTCAAGTGACCAATCGACTTTGATATTGTTTAGCAGTCGAATTCGTTACGAAAAAGATAAGAAGTTTTATGAAAGTCTCAAAGTTGAGGGACTGAATGTGCAAGAAGAATTTTATGATGATCCTACGGATGTTCGTATATATCGTATCATTTCTTCATCTTCAAATGGTCTTGTTGGTGATGAGTTGTGATGTAGATGGCAAATGAATGAATATTTAATCAAATATTTTTATGCATTTATGCATTCTATTCACCATCGTTTCTAAAACATTGAAAGCATCGTGTGACGAGATTAAAATGATTAATGTTCAAATTACTAACTAAAGAAACACATTTCCACATTAAATCGAATACTTTTCGATTTAATCAGCTTTCAAAGAGCTTTTTTGCTGATTATATTCAGGTTATGTGTTGTTATTATTTCATACGTTTTTTATTACTGAATACTTATTTATAGTATAAAGTATTTTGTATGTTGATTTTACTATGTTCCAAGTTTTGTATAATCTGTGATTTTATTTGCATTAAATTGTGGAATTCGTTTGGTTTTATTCTTAAATCTTATTGAATTTCCTTTCACGTAGAAGAAATCAGTGCAACCAGAACTAATAAATCCTGCCTTGATATGTTGTACATCTTCCTCACTAATTATTTCTCTCAGGCAGACAGAACGTACAACATACACCACAATTTCAATTACTCCAACATATACCAGTTGTTACTATTGAACCTCACCACTTATCATGCGTAGTAACATAACTCCGGTAACTCAACATTTGCCGTCAAAATTCTTGTAAAGTGCTCAATCTCGGCTACAAGAGGGTTTATATCTTGGTTATGAATTTCTCCGGTCGGGTGGATAATAGTTTCAATTATTTCCTAAACTCTTGCACTTCAAGCCAAATAAAAAATCTCAAATATGTCTCTATTACTGTCCATTTTATACATCACGTTTTACACTCCTCGACCAGCGCTACAAAGTCATGTATAAATTGCCCGAATTGATACTCTTTGAATCGGTAAGCAATTCACATCTCTTTACGCCTATCAAATAAAACTGCGAGTTCCGTTACTTGGCGAAGTGTAACTGCATTCGTATTCGGCGAATTGTCATCATATCAAATGAACTGACTGAATTCAGCCGTTCAAAGCGAGAAGGAGAAACTGCCACAGCGCTACCTTCACGACTGATTCCAAACAGTAGGTCAGGAGGAAGACTAGCATTTCTGCAAAGCGACACATTGTCACTTCAAATTTGGGGCAGTTCTCGGTGAAGTCAAGTGGAAATTTGGCAGTCATTAAATACTAGTGTTACGTACACCTCAGATGGGAAAAGTGCTGGGTCAAAATTTCACGTGGTCGACGCCTAACAGTCCTTCGGAAAAAGAATGTTACTTTGGCGAGCGACTTCTTAATGTGGATCGTTTAACTGCATGTTCGAAATGCTTTCTTGACAAGTTTATTGATCGTTCGATTGAGATTCTGAACAGCCAGCATAAAAATATATTACTTGGAATGTGTTTAACAGCAATATCGCTGGCTTTTGTTGATAATTCGATAAGAATGGTTGAATTTCTATGATAATACTGAATATTGAAACATTTCACATGTTTTCTCGCATGTAAGCATTTTTGATCACTTTTTTATAGTGTTTGTTTTTAGAGCAGGAAATGAATTGCGGAAGAGCTTTCACAAAATCATTAAGTTATCTACTCATCAGACGTATACACTGATCAGCAGGGGCCTCGAAGTGACGACTGCTTTTCTCAGCAACATTATCTGTCTCTGTGAAAGTGGCCCAGTAAACATCTGTAATTTAGGGTATAGTCATAAATATTGATGTTTCTATTCAACACTTTTGGCAAAGTGTTCGATTATATTCTATTCCGCTCTTCAACGGTTCCATTCTATTCTATTTTGTGCGCTCTTTTTTGAGGAGCGTTCTATTCTATTCTCGCATCCCTTTTCTGAGGACCCTTCTATTCCATTCCGATCTACAATGGTTCTGTTCTGTTCTATTCCTCGGAACAGAACAGGAATAGAACATTTCAACTGGAATAGAGACATCACCCAAGTGACGGATTTTACACTCGCCGTTCGGCGGCTGTGAATGCAATTCAAATGCACTGACGAAGGAAATTCCGAGTTCTAATCGAACAATCGACCAACTTGTCAAAAAAGATTTCAAACATGCGACCAACGATCCACATTTCAAAATTCGCTCGCAAAACCAATAGTCTCTTTCCAAACGATTCAATTCTGTTTCCAATGGACCACTTGTTATTAGTCGACAGAATTTCTGTTCCGGCGCTTTTTCCACTTCAATCGCTCGCAACAGCAGTATTTTCGGATTCATTTTAAGTTACAGTTTTGAAAACTAAGCGGTGATTTTTGCTGGAAATTTGCAAATTTGTAGAGAATTGAATTTGGAATCAGTCGTGAAGGTCGAGCTATGGCTATTTTTCCTTGCCGCTTTTCACCACTACATGATTCTATGCGCATTTGCAAAGCATCTTCCTCTCGTTCTCTCGTCACTCAGACGCGTGCGTACAGTAATGCTTTTCGGTTTGTGTCACCGAAACCGATTGGATTGCCACGTGCTTCCACGTTAATCAAAGAGAAGATCTATCCCTCAGCGTGATATTTGCGCTGGGAACAATCAATCTCTAGCATAATATCTTCCTGCGCACTTCAACGAACGCGTCAATTCAGATTATCGATTTTTCGAAGAATCGTCACACTGCGCGTGATGTATGTGTGTTTGGCATATCGTTTCTGTATTATGATAGCGGTTCCGATAGAGTAGTTTTTATTGGATTTTCACGCAGCGATTTCTTACGAAATAGTTTTTCGTGGAGTTGCTTTGAAACGTTTCGAACTCATTGTATCGCTGTCGTATTTGCATTCAGAATGACACTATTATTCACTAATGCGCTAGGTGCGTGCATGTGAGTAATTTAGTAAGTTGTATTGATACTCCTTGAATCATCTGGAAAGTTTTCAGTGCAATAGATGTTCGTGAAAAATGGAGGTGGCCAGTACCAGCGGTATTCCAGGTCATCCAACTTTCACATCAACCGGTACTATACAGGTACCAGTCTTCCACCCAACTCTCAATGAAATGCTAGATTTTCCGGGATATTTGAATAAAATCGAGCGAGAACATGGTACCCATTTAATATGTGGCATAGCTAAGGTTTGGAGATTCTTATGTTTTATAACTCATGCTCTTTTTAGAATTACTTAAAATGGTCTCTGACTAGGTAATTCGGATAATTAATGGTAAAAATAGAACTTTTGAACGGACAGAAAAACTTGAAGTTGCAATAAGCGAGTTTTAACTTTCTCTGAGATTATGTAAACATTCGTAAAAGCCCTCATCTTATAGTCTGTGAAACTAGTATATTAATGTGTTCACCGTATGTTACGGTTGAAACAGTTCATTTGAATTAATATCGGATTAATCAGGGTGTAAAATATTCTAGATTGTGCCTCCAATTGGATACCGAATGAGGAAATGCGGTGATTATTCAGACGTTGACAATTACATTATTGAACAGTCAGTTTCTCTTTGATATTTGTTCTCATTGAGATGAGAATTCGTTATAAAAATTATTTCTTCGCTTAGTCTAGATAGAAGTAAACGTTTCATACTATCATGATTCGGTCGTTGGATGTTCATCACTATCCCAATATTCTGTTCTTTGGAAGTCAAAAATGTTTGTTACAATATTTGACGAAGTGTTTTTGCAGGCCTGTCAAGGAGAAAGTCCAAGGCCACGCTGGTATTTACTGCAAAACAAATAAGTTGTACCGTCGTTCGATGACTGTCAAAGAATTCCGCATCTTGGCCAACAAAATGCGTTTCCCAAAGGGCAAGTTACCACCTGAGGATGTAGAAAAGTATTCTTTTTTTTTTCTTCCACTGTTTGTCTTTATAAGTTCTCATTATATTGATATTATCAGTATGTTTTTAATCGTTAATAGCATTAATGCCAATATTATTTGTTGTTATGGTAGTTTACGAATTAAGTGAATATTTTCAAGACATTATTGGAAGACGATCCTGCAAGGTGAGCCCATTTATGGAGCAGATACACCTGGTTCAATCTGTGATTCAGATTTGAAAGAGTTTAATATGAATCGTTTGGGAACAATATTGGATATGTTAAATGAATCTGGTGTAAGTTACCTTTTATCATACATCTTTTCAAAAATAGAATAGCAATAATGTTAACGACTATACTAGTGCTATCAGTGCACTTATCACTGTCGTATCATTAAGCTGAAATATTCTCTCTTCAATGATGATACAGGTGAAAATCAAGGGTGTTAATACTGTCTATTTGTACTTTGGCATGTGGAAAACAACATTCCCTTGGCATACTGAAGATATGGATCTTTATTCAATCAACTACGTTCATTTTGGTGAACCTAAGGTTAGTATGATAGGATTTTCTTGTTCTATTTTTTGTTTTGTTTGCGTAATGGATATTGCTAAAAAGCAATACGGAGGTCAGTCAATCTAGTATAATTGCAGTTTTGGTACGCTATAGCCACCGAGTCAAACAATCACTTCGAGCGTTTATGTGCTCAAAGTTTTCCGAATGCAGCCAAATCGTGTAAATCCTTCATGCGTCATAAGAATTTCATTATTTCACCACAAATTTTACGTCGGAATAATATTCATTTTGGCACAATGATACAATATGCAAACGAATTCATAATCACATTCCCAAGGGTTCGTTAATCATTTTTTGTCTGTTAAGCCGGTAATTGATCTATTGTTCACGTCATGTATGCATTATGTGCTTTACCTACCTATATCCATTACTGCGTTTTATCTACTATCTGGGAATATTCATTATTGTGTTTTATCTAAATATGTGAGCTAGGAGTAATACTTGTCATTCGCTTGAATGTCTTTCAGAATGATTTTTTATTTAGGGTTATCATATGGGCTTCAATATGGGTTATAATTGTGCAGAATCGACTAACTTTGCGTCGGATCGTTGGATCGATTTTGGTTGGTTAATTGTCTTGTTTGGCTTGGTTATGAAATAAGTGAATGAATGCTTATTTAGGCAAGAATGCAATGGTGTGTGCATGCCGTCCAGATAGTGTTGAAATTGATATGCGTCCCTTCATGAAACGTTTTCGTGTCAACGAGTTCAACGAGTGGCATCAGTACTGGTATGGTGAAAGAATTGTGAGAGATAATAAAAGTTATTATTCTTATTAACATTCTTTTTTAGATTTCTTTTCTATTCAGATGCTTTTGCATCACCCTATTTTTATGGTTAAGAAATGATCGTAATCAACGATCAGTCCAGTCGTAGATGATCATGAATATAATTGTAAATGTTCGAACACATGCACTTTTTGAAAATAAGTCAGAAAGAATGAGAAGTTACCCTCGGATCTTGGGACGTGTGGATACGCAGTATCGGTGTTCTGGTGTTTATCGGACGGTATAATAATAATAATAAATAATGATGATAAATAAATCAGTACCAATAGAAATGAGGATATTATTAGTAGTCTTAGAGGGGTGGTTTGTGGGGCACTGTGTAGAATAAATGAATTGATGAAGTAAAAGAAGGTAGAAATGGAGACATTTTGGTGTGAAAACACCAACTTCAGTACCTTGAACAAGTTATGCAAAGCGTTCAGTGGTGATAACAGCAGAGCATGGTCATGAATTGTATGATAATAATAACCGAAATGTGACGATTAGTTTGGTTTTAATGCCCAACATGTAATCTACCTACTTTTATTTCATTTATTCTGCACACTGCTCTCCAAACCACCCCCACATTACCGTTAGTAATATTCATTGGTATTCATCATTATTATACCGTCCGACAAAAATCACTTCACCAATACTGCACATTTACATCTGAAGATAACTTCTCATTCCTTTTGATTTAGCGCATATGCTCGAACATTTGGGTTTAAAAAATCGTTGACTATTTTGTGCCTCTATATAATTCACAGGCTGTTGCCTTAATTAATCAGCATCGTCGAAGGGCATCACGCCTAATTATAATATTTTGGTGGTTTAAGTAAGGTTCATGTAGTCTTGAAATGAAATAGTTAGTTGTCATTTTACAATTGTTATTATGCTACTGAATGACCAGAACGAAGTGCGGGAACATCGAAGCGTCAACCAATACATGAAGATAATATCGCTGACATAGAGCCAACAAAGAAACAGAGACGTGGTAGTGAAAAGAATGGTGGTATTAGAGGGCCGTTTATTGACGACGTTCATAATGGTGATGCGAAAGTAGTATCAATTAATGGTATCGCTTATTTCATTGATATACTGGCGTGTTGTTTTCGTGATTAGCGGTTCGATAATGACTTCTCAAAACTGATTCGCTTCTGGGAAATGATTCAGTTGTTCTTTGATGCAGATATTGTGCAGTCAACAACCAACGATCTGGGAACTTCGATCGAATCGATCGCTACTAACAAATGGAAAAAAGAAGTGTGTATACTTATCGATGTTTCGTTCCAATTTTCAAATTCTTTTTAAATATTCATTTATGCCGTTCATTGCTGCACTTATGATAAATACACTATAGTCCAAGTAGTATTATATTCAGTTAATCCAAACTGAATTGATTAGAGGTTATTTACGTTCGTTATTTATTCATTTCTTAAATTATCACTTCATTCTAAAAGTCAGTTGAAAATGATGTCAATTTTGTTCATCTGAAAGGTTTAATTATTATTTGTATTATAGACATTAAGCAGATGAATTAACGCACTATTAAGTCGTACGTGGGTCATTATAAATTAATTGTTGTAAATGTCAGCAATGAAATATATAAATTAACAAAGTAACTGCTATAAAACATTAGCAACAAAATATCACTTATTTTATTGATATCACTTCAGATGCGTGATCTGTGGTCGTATTTACCCGTTAACTTGTACGCAGAAAAAGAATTCAACAATCGTCGGGCATCTGAAGCACCGCATTGTGCGATCTGTCAGTACTTCGTGCCAAAACCACTTATGGAAAAACGAAATACACTACCAGCTACGTTGGTATTTCGTTGATTGACTGAAATGCATTTACTGACCTTATTATATTTGTCATTGTCATTTGATGGTGCTGTCGCTGTGGATAGTTATTGTTTTCCAAAAACGGAGATTGAATTTGAGTAATTAAAGCCGAACAAATTACAATGATAAATGTGTAAAACTAATGAACGAACGTAATTGTAGCTCAAGGCGTATCGTGAAACGTTATCATTATGCAAAGATGAATCCCGACTTATATGATATAAAAGAGAGTGCTGATTTGGAAGATCGTCTATTGCGTTGTTCGAACTGTTATGTGGTCGTTCATGAAGGTTGTTATCCCGTCGGACATATACCTGCGGGTGCGTGCTCTTTTTTGATATGTACAATTGATTATTCGTATGACTGGAAGTGGTTCGTTTAAGACAAAAGCCATTGGCGATGTGTTCGTTGTCGTCGACGCGATGATTTAGCAGTTCGATCGACTTGCTGTCATCTTTGTGAATTGCGGGGCGGTGCACTCATTCCGGCTGAGAATGTTCGTGTTTACTGATCACTTGTTTTTGAGCAGTTGCATTGTTTATTCGTAATCGTTTATGTTCATTTAGATTAACATTTGACTTCTAGGCTGGTGGTGATTTTGTGCACGTTGTATGTGCACTTCTGAATCGTCGAACAATATTCCCGAATCCTATGACGCTGGAATCAGCGTATACCCGACCACCGATGAAACTGAATGCCCCTATCAAATACGCAGACCGTCCAGATTCGCAGTATTTATCTGCTTTCGGAGTAACGCAAGAGCGTGGTAAATTTCAGTGTGAATATTGCAAGAATACGCGTGAAGGTGGTGTGTTCACATTTATTTGTTTACATTTCTTACTTCTTTTATTCCCTTCTTCAGTGCAGATTCTCATGCAACATACCGTAAAATGGTAGGTTTTTTACGGATTCAGTGATTTCATATTGCAATTCTAGAATATGCACACGGATTCTAATGACGATTAAAATGTATTAGAATCCGGATTAAATGTTCGAAACATAGAGAAATTGTATTGTTTGATGATGTTCAACGAAAAGATTTGTTTATTACATCAGAGTAAACGAAATACTTTCAGGTCTTTTGAAATGTTACGTGTGCGAAGAGACATTATTTCATGCGACGTGTGCACGCATGGCTGGTGCATCGTTTGAGTTCAGGAACTGGCCCGACCTTACCGTTGTTGTTTGTCCGGATCATAACGAAGGTGAACAAACATTCATCCTATACCTGCAACTTCTCCATTGAACACTTTATTCATTGAGATGTAATCTGAGAATTAATCCAATTTCTGAAAATGATAACGAATTGAAGTGGTGGACGATTCGCCTGCATTATCGATAGGTGACAAAGTGCGGGTGTATTTACCAGAGCAATGCTCGAATCGACTGTCAAAAGGTATCGTTAAAGCGGTGAAGATGCAAGAGTATTGTACGGTGAATTTTATGGATCGCAATTGGAGTGACGACATGCAACCAGAGGATATCATTGAATGCGAATGTTCGCGTATCAATTGTAATGGATGGCATATCCCTGGTGCCAAGGTTCATTCTTATCGTTTGTCATTCACTCATGTTATGATAACTGTTTGTTTACTTTTCATTTGGTTGAAGATCAAAATAAAGTGGGACGACGGTACGGTGTATGAAGGTGTTTTTCGTAATCGTTATACGAGTTCGTTGGTAAGTGTCGAATTAGTGAAGCCACACCAGCATTCATCCAACTTGGTTGAATTGGTAAACGTTAAAAGAGATGCGGTATTCGCGCGTGGTGAGCGCCTTGCTGATATCTCTTAACTGTTCGGTGTAGTGTTATGTTAATATGTGCATGTTTGTTCATTAATTCACATTTTAGTACGTTTTGTTTGACTCATTCATTCAACATTCTGCGAATCGAATCCAAAATGAAACACTCCGCGTCATTCATTTAGTAAGGGTAAAAAATGGTTTTCAAAGTTTGATTCCCCTAGGAGTGAATCTCAGTTTTTTATAATTCTCATTCGAACTAATTTTATTTTGAATGAACGTTGTATCCATAATTAACCTCCATTTCCAATTAATTCCAGCTTAAAAGAAGTGTAGCATTTTTAAACATGTTTTCTGATATATATATATATATATATATATATATATATATATATATATATATATATATATATATATATATATATATATATATATATGAGAATTCCAATGCACTAATTTTAATATTTCTTTTGAATAGGTTTCAATACCTTGTATGTATGATAATTAGACTTGTATGTATGATAATTACAATAACAAACGATAATTAGACGTATGAATGCTATTTTATGTTTATATATAAATGGTAATAAGAAATGAATAAATGTGGGAATATTTTCGAAGTTATATTATTGGTAATTTTTAATGTTCGTTTGTTTAATGTTTATTCTTTGGCTAGATGATAATTAGACGCATTGTTTGTTGCATCATTTTCACAGTTTTTTATATTATTTACTATTGTCTGCGTTGCCAATTCGATCTTCTCTGAGCAGTTCCTTTTTTGCGTAAACTTTTGCTGCTTAAGATCATTCTAATTGTTATTGTAACTTAATAACAAATCCCGATTGATGTTCCGCAAGAATATATTTTGAAATGTGCAACAAATAAGATTTGTATCTCATTTCATTACGAACTAAAAATAATTGTTCAGTATTTCAGCATTCATCTCTCACTGTCATTATATTATTGCTCGATTCTACAGCTGATATGTGTACACATGTTGTTTGGTTCTGGTGTATGTATTCGCCTTGAAAATAGATTTCGTTTAAGAGTTTTGCCAATGATTCGGTCCTTATCCACGACCTCAGTCTAAAATCAAGAATTGGATACTAATTTCATTAAGTAATTGCTTCTGGTAAAGATCAAGAATATCGCGACGTAGTGTGGCAGCAGTACTCTAGATCTCTGAAAACAGTTCTGAATTGCTCACCGAAGCTGTGCAAAACAGTGATTGCTATAGTGTTCTCACAATAGTACAGAGAATATAGACGAAGTACCAAATGTTTTGGCATTGGGCACAAAACTAAATGATGCACATGTGGCGTGCAGTAAGCGACAAATTGGCTGGTTTGTTGTGATTATATTTCTAAGAGTTTGTGATTATACAGCCATATAGGTCAGAGAGCGGATGTGGGAAGAACTCTACGACGAGCTTTGCACCTCACCTGACTGTAGAACCTGTTCAACAAACAAAATAGATATCGTAATACTGGTGTAAGGAACGGCATACTTAATCTGGTATTCAGCTTGGCATGAAGAGGAAGGACCTTGCAATTAGACACAATCCACTGAATGAATATCTACCGTGAGGTTGTAGTGTAGTAATACATTGATCATCCAGTGCACACTGGTAGACCTGGATGTGAACCATTCGTCAGAATGCTTGGTCAGAAATGGAAAAGGTCTGCACAACATAAAATAACATGGAAATCGGTTGACCTGCGCCTCCATAGACAAGTCGCAAGGTATTGCACGCGTAAGCTCGAGTTAGGAGCGGCTATAATATAATTGCAAGTAAACGCTTATTTCGTGGTTGTGTTATAGTTATCGCAGTACATCGTTATTGAACGCGTAATTTTGGGCAGTCGAGATACGTGTATAAGAAGTCTTAGCTGTTTGGAGGTTTGGAATCGATTATAAGTATTCGAGTAATTGGTTAATCTGACCTGAATGCAGCAGTCCGTGTTGGAATTCTGCCGTTCGAGGAGGTCGATTAAGTTGCTCACAAAAAGAATTCATCAGTGTACAGTGTGGTCAACAGTTTTAAGCAGCGTAGTTAGAATTCAATGTGGTCAGCAGCAGTTCGAAGCAGCGTGATCAGTGCACAGTGTGATTAACAGTTTGGAGCAGCACTTACAGAGAAGCCATCATATCATTTCCTACACTCAATATTCTACCAGGATTGTATTACCTATTTCGTTACATACGAAATAGGACTGAGAAACAATCAAAGGGAGTTTCCTACCTTTAGAGATTCAGGAACACGATTACCGGCCAACCCTTTCTCTCTCTGGTTAGGAATCAGCACAACAGGTGAGGGCTATGGGGATTTTCATCGAAGGTCGGAGTTTCGAAGAAAAGGGAAGAAATCAAAATTGGTCGTGTTTTTGCTCCACTTATTCCCAATTTGTCAAGCGGAACTCCATTTCCGTAAGCATCCCTCGTCAATAGTTCTGAAATATCTCATGCAAAAAGAACTTGAAGTCTGTGCAATTTGCATGTGAGCGTTTTCAGTAGTTCTACAGATGGCTAATCTAATCTAACATAGTACATCCTTCCGGAATGTGCTCCAGATGACATCGATAAATTTTTCTATTTCGATTCACTCTATTCCACTTAAGCCATGATTTTTGTCTTAATGTAACATTTTATTGCAATATAACTAACATTTTAAAATCTTTTATTTCTGCTAAATCTTCTGCTCTTCTGCTTTTTTCTGCAAATTTGATTTTTGGTGCCGCTGAAAAAAAAGACGATTTTCGTGACCACCGAAAATCAAGGGTGCCCGAACGCAACCGAAAGGCAGTGTTCGATCGGTGGTCGTGGCAAACCGAACTTCAATTATCACCGACTGGAATCGACCGATCCTCAAAATTTGCCTGTCGGTGGTCACCGATAGGCATTTGATCGGAGGCCATCGCAAAAAATCTTGCGGTTCCCACAACCAGTGTAAAGAACATTCGATAGAACAGCATTTCTCATCAGGGGTAAATTACCTCCTGATGAGAAATGCTGTTCTATCGAATGTTCTTTACATCCTGCGGATAATTACATCCTGCGGGATAATTTAAGGGTATCAGGAGAATAATTAAGAATATGAAGGAACTTGTTGATAAATCTGAATTTATTCATCGCTGATGAATGTTTTTTTTTCATTGCTTTTCGTTGTTAATTATTGAGGTTCATTTTTTTTGTGCAATTCATAAATAAAGTTCTAAAAATACTTGTTTCATCTCAAAAAATCAATTTCTTTCATTTCACCGAGGAAATTTCAGACCAGTTTTCGATTTGCTCGTGACTTTATGCGTTGAAACAGTAAATTCTTGTAGTGGGGGGCGGAAGAGGTATTAACGCTCTGTCAGACCGTCAAGAAGGATAATGAAGTTTCAAAGCGTGACAAACACTATCACTGAACTTATCGAACGTGGCCGAACACTAATACACACATAAGAAAGTGCAAGAGGACAGGTAGTGAATTGATTATGAATGCCTTTCGGCGTTTCATTTCTTCGCGTGTAGTTACAAGACAAAATATGCTTGCATATTTCTCCACGATTAGTTTAATTCGTTAGTTGATTTGAGCATACTTTTTCTTCACAGGAGCCTGAGGAAATGCAGCGCTATCTTGCTCAAGAATCAGTTCATTGGATGCTTGTTGCTTGCGCAGGCGATTTGCTAGGCGACTTATTGTAGGATGCGTTATTGCAAATACCCTATGCCATTCCTCGATCGAATTATTCGTACGCGGAAGATCCTGTGATACTTTTTCGTACACACTCCACAATTTTGGCGCAAAAAGCGGTTGTCTTCTCCGTCCTCTGTGCACAATCCCAATCCATGTCGATTCAAAATATACCAGGAAGTCTCTGAGACGAGCAATGGAAAAATTAGTAACGAATTACACTTTTAAAAATTGTTAACGACAAATAGGAAGGCATAAATCTAGGGAAAATACATATGTTTTGTGAAGGAACTTTTATGAGCTAGCGGGGAATTGAAAACAGCCTCGGTTCGTTAATAGGAAAAAAAGCCGCCTGTAACTCGTCACCGTTGGCTTCAATCTATCACTCCTCTATTGCTGCATCAAAGAGGATTTACCTGGTGCCCAGATCAAAATTCCTGAAAAAAGTCAAAATTTCTGAATAATACTTTCTCCACTGCATGAAGAATGTGAAACTCGCTTATAGAACACGATAAATAATGAAACCAAAACATTCTTCAGCGATATTATATCATAACATTAAAACTACACAAAATAATAACTTATTTACCCCTTCCGTTACTCCCCACGAGATCTCAAAAAATGGATGATCAGCAAATCACCACACTACGCACAAAAGCTGGCATCGCATGAGCATCCATGACGAGACTGTGACGTTCGATGCCATGTTCTAAAGTGCACAGTGCACGCATACAATACACACAACGTAGCCCTTTCTTCGACCTCTGCATTCACAGCCACAACCAATATGCCCACTTGAAATCGCCAGTAAAGCACATGTGCCGCGAAATATCATAGAACTGCTTAAATTTCAGATAAAATGCTTTTATAATGCAATTTATTGATAATAACACACTCGCATCATAATAATAATAGCTATAATAATAAGAATAAATAATAAGAACAATAATGAATAACAATAACAGTAAATAATTATCAGAATAAACAACAATAATAGTTATAACAAATAACAATAATAATGATCATAAATCATTATGCACGATTGTTGCTACCCTTACAATTGTCATTGAACGGTTGCGTCTAATAATATGTCACGCCAATTAGGCAGTACTAAGGTTTGCACGGGATCCCGGGATTACTGTTTATTCTTGATACGATCCACTGTTGTTGATTATCCATTATTAATTTTATTATTTATTCTTATTATTATAGCTATTATTATTATAAGTTTGAATAATCCCGGGATCCCGTGCAAACCTTAGTACTGCCTAATTGGCGTGACATATTATTAGACGCAACCGTTCAATGACAATTGTAAGGGTAGCAACAATCGTGCATAATGATTTATGATCATTATTATTGTTATTTGTTATAACTATTATTGTTGTTTATTCTGATAATTATTTACTGTTATTGTTATTCATTATTGTTCTTATTATTTATTCTTATTATTATAGCTATTATTATTATGATGCGAGTGTGTTATTATCAATAAATTGCATTATAAAAGCATTTTATCTGAAATTTAAGCAGTTCTATGATATTTCGCGGCACATGTGCTTTACTGGCGATTTCAAGTGGGCATATTGGTTGTGGCTGTGAATGCAGAGGTCGAAGAAAGGGCTACGTTGTGTGTATTGTATGCGTGCACTGTGCACTTTAGAACATGGCATCGAACGTCACAGTCTCGTCATGGATGCTCATGCGATGCCAGCTTTTGTGCGTAGTGTGGTGATTTGCTGATCATCCATTTTTTGAGATCTCGTGGGGAGTAACGGAAGGGGTAAATAAGTTATTATTTTGTGTAGTTTTAATGTTATGATATAATATCGCTGAAGAATGTTTTGGTTTCATTATTTATCGTGTTCTATAAGCGAGTTTCACATTCTTCATGCAGTGGAGAAAGTATTATTCAGAAATTTTGACTTTTTTCAGGAATTTTGATCTGGGCACCAGGTAAATCCTCTTTGATGCAGCAATAGAGGAGTGATAGATATATATATATATTTCTCGTTTTTGATGTCTTGAATAGGTTCTGTAACGTAATCCGAACGGGGGTCGGGTGGCTACAGTAGGGAGTGCAGGTCCAGGGATGAGTGGCTCTTTTTGAAACTGGGGACATAGACTACTTCGCTCATACAATACAATCCAATATAATCGGGCAATGAATATCACTGATCACAATGACGTTGACGTTGATAGGTCGTCGTATTGTACTGGTAACTCGGTGCTGGCGGTCCGTCGAATACTTCTTCCAGTTGGGAGGTTAGTCTCCCTGAATATATTGTGAGGTAGAGCCTCTCTGAATATATGGTGAGGCAGAGGCTCTCTGAATATATGGTGAGGCAGAGGCTCTCTGAATATATGGTGAGGCAGAGGCTCTCTGAATATATGGTGAGGCAGAGGCTCTCTGAATATATGGTGAGGCAGAGGCTCTCTGAATATATGGTGAGGCAGAGGCTCTCTGAATATATGGTGAGGCAGAGGCTCTCTGAATATATGGTGAGGCAGAGG
Organism: Anisakis pegreffii; assembly: GCA_035041965.1. NCBI lineage: Eukaryota > Metazoa > Nematoda > Chromadorea > Rhabditida > Anisakidae > Anisakis > Anisakis pegreffii. Next base: position 53,321 of record JAPYMA010000439.1, read on the forward strand.
CTCTCTGAATATATGGTGAGGCAGAGGCTCTCTGAATATATGGTGAGGCAGAGGCTCTCTGAATATATGGTGAGGCAGAGGCTCTCTGAATATATGGTGAGGCAGAGGCTCTCTGAATATATGGTGAGGCAGAGGCTCTCTGAATATATGGTGAGGCAGAGGCTCTCTGAATATATGGTGAGGCAGAGGCTCTCTGAATATACGGTGAGGCAGAGGCTCTCTGAATATATGGTGAGGCAGAGGCTCTTTGAATATACGGTGAGGCAGAGGCTCTCTGAATATATGGTGAGGCAGAGGCTCTCTGAATATATGGTGAGGCAGAGGCTCTTTGAATATACGGTGAGGCAGAGGCTCTCTGAATATATGGTGAGGCAGAGGCTCTCTGAATATATGGTGAGGCAGAGGCTCTTTGAATATACGGTGAGGCAGAGGCTCTTTGAATATACGGTGAGGCAGAGGCTCTTTGAATATACGGTGAGGCAGAGGCTCTCTGAATATATGGTGAGGCAGAGGCTCTCTGAATATATGGTGAGGCAGAGGCTCTCTGAATATATGGTGAGGCAGAGCCTCTCTGAATATATGGTCGATTGGGTGAATTTTCAGAATGAACTGTATACGAAAGCTCGCCCTACGTTTCGATTTTCTAAGAATCCCACCCCTTTCCCAAAGGGTTGGGGCAATGTTTGGGTTATAATCTTCTTAGCTGGCTTTTATCCCCTCTGACGTCTTTATCAGTTTCTCCCATCTTTTCGATATTCGTGCGAAAATTGTGACGGTGTGAGTCATGCCTTTTGTACGGCAGGTTCAGATGAACAAGACCCATTCCGTAACCATTGGCAACGATGTTGCATTTCTTCGAATATCTCTTCCACTGATTTTTGCTTCGTTTCTGAAATTGAATTTAATTCATCCGTCTTTACGTTGTTTGATATCTTTTTTCGTATATAATTGTTGACAAATGAAACAAAGTATCTAGCGATTCATATTCTAATGCACGCGTGGCTTATGCACGTGTCCAGTGATAAACGCTTGTATTTCTTTCGAGATGTTTCAGTTTTCAAATGACTGAATGAGTGATGAGTTCTCATCACAAACAACCGATGCTCAATCTGGTGTATTGCAAAACGAAATGCGTGATCGAACGTTCAGAGTTTGAATATAGACTGAAATGTGAAGAAATGAATGTGTAACGTGGTGTGTGTACCTGGAAGAAGGACGATTATGAAGAAAGTCGTGATGCTCAAACAGACTATAAATGGCACATAACTGAACGCGACACCAATCAGCTGAAAGCCAAAGTATAACAAAAATTTCACATTAATTCTTCGAGGTTCTAATGGGAGATTGGATTGTAAAGTGGATGGCCTGCATTATAAAAGGGACTTGTTGAGATATAACATTTTTAACTCGGAACTGCCGTTCAAAAAGTATCTTATCTTAACAGACGAAGAAGCATGAATTAGGAAGTGAGCTTTAAGACAGATCCACATTCAATTTTGAATTTTTCCAATTAATTGTAAATCGGTCGTGTCAACTTTCTATTTTATCTATGAATGTTCGTTGTATGTTGAAATCAACTTGTGCAGACAGCGATATCCGGTTGAATGTCAACGGAAGGTCATTTAAGTAATAGCGACGGATATGTATGGTACCTGCTGAAGTGGAAGATAAGCCGTTGAAATAATGAATGCAAACGTCCATGCGACGAAAGCAGCTATCGTGACGGCATACGAACGATACTGAAATCAATCTCAACAATTTCTAATTCTCTGCTCCTAGACAAACTCAACAATTGATCATGCGTGTCAGAAGAGAAACTAGATTCCCATTAAAAAGCAAAACAGTTTTTCTTTTGATAAAATTATGCAGTCAATTGATCGAAATCCCTGAACCTGAGTGTTGAATAACTCGGAGGTGATCATCCATGGAATTGGTGAACCGATACCATAAAAACACATATAAAGCAGAAGTGCTGCGATGCTTCCGTAAGACGCCCAGCTGACCTGAATAGTGCAATGAAGTAACAATAATTGTAACAAGTTTCGATTGCGTTGCCAAAATTTCGTTTCATTAATCAAACGAACGTTTATCATGCAATCTTTCTGCAGCAGTTCAATCGACAAATGGCTGAAATTATTTGCGTACGGTAATACGCCGTCAGAATGATTAGATATTCGCATAAACCAAAGTTACCGTAGCGTGATTTTCGATTGCAGTGAAGACAGTGAGAAGTATGAGGGCGATATTACACGAGATAAGTTGGAATATTGATAAACACCTTCTACCAACTCGTTCGATCAGCAACGGTGCAAAACATGCAAATATAAAGTAGACAATACCGATTGCGAGAGTACTGTATCGGGCTGCGCTGCTGTAATATACAAGTTGAGTGATGTTTCGATTTCGTGACACGAACACTAAATGTTTTATACAGTTACAATAGAATTCATCCCGTGCTGTCTATGTGGATAAAATGCTTTCAATGAGTCTGAATATAATATTTTGGAAATCGTGAATTATACATTACGTTATTAATATGATCGCATTAATATCATTTCTGCATTTTGTGATCCAAACTGAAGTTTCGCATGTGACTTACGCGCTTAATTTGGCATTCTTGAACATATCTGTACTGTACGCGAATATAACAGTACATGCGGTGAACTGTTGTGACAACATCATCAGTACAGATACAATCATTGGAATTCGTAGATCACTGCGACGCAATAAGTCAAGACAAGATCCTTCTTTCACCTGAAAACAACTGAAAAATTATTGAAAGAAGTTGTTAACGAGTACATTTATGTGCAATTTTAAAATCGCATTCTGCGTTTCACGTTAAAAGTCATGCATGGAACAGCTGGATGCATCGGTCAGAGTTGCATGAGCAGAAGCGTTGTTGCTTATTCCGTTCATCATGAGCTGTTCTGTTTTGAGGATTTATTGAAATGCATCGGATAATACCTCAGAAGTTGTTATTTCTCTGACGATTGCATCATAAAAAGGTTCTGCATTCTCTTCATCCACTAGTTTTCGCACTGAATTAAGCGCCAATTTCTCATTGTGTGACACAGCCAATAAATATCTCAATTGAACAATTTCTTTGATTATTTTTCATATAATGTTATTCAAAACGAGTATTTCAGAGTTCAATCGAATAATAACGAAAATTAATTCCATTTCAATTCGTCAAAATTTGGATTTTAGAAACTCATTTCCAGCTCTTCAATTCTAGCATTCTAATTATCAAAGATTAGTTATCAAGGATTTGGATAAATTTAGAATTTCGAACTTACTTGGGACTTTCTGGACAGAACGGAAGTACAATACAAAGTGCAAATGCTTGTAAACCGGGGAAGCCGAATGCCAAAGGCCAAAGACAATCGCTACCCATAACTTCAGGGAGACCGATCAACAGAGAGAACCAATCAGAGAATGAAACAGCAACCTAAATCAAACATTATATTATGCATCAACGTGAATGGCATCGGAATAAAATGTCAAGATGTGCCTCCGAAAGCGATGAGTCGTCTTGTTAGGGGTATCACTCATCAGTAAACAATATTGATAGTGAGTTGTACATATTAATTGATTATTCCGATAATAACACCTGCTAGAACAGAGATAATGAGAGAGTAGAGATGCAGACGTCTCATGAATCTCAAGTGTCATGCTTCGGATGCGAGCGTGTGTAGGTGTACACCTGCGTATTTAAAGCATTGTAAGCATGGAACGTCGTTTGACGTTTTTTGACAGAGTGCATGCAGAAGACCATTGCGAAATTCCAATGCATTGAGTAAACAACATCGCAAACAATTTTGATCTCTGATCAACTATTTGATATTGTATCAATGAAACTGTTTCACCAAAGGGAAGACTAGAGCATGAGCATATAGTCTTTTCTAAGTAATGATAAGAGATTGCTTTGATAAGATACTGTCCATTGATATCATAATCAGCCTGAATCAAGAAGAGATGCACGTGAAAGGCGATTGATACAATGGAGATGTTCAAAATCTTTAATTTCTATGCAGTCGAATCGCTCTGATGAGTCGCTTTCTAGTAATAAGATACTTGAGAACAACTATAACAAAACTGCTGAATGAATAAAATAAAGTAACCCTGCATGCACACATCGAAACAATCGACAACATTCGAATAGAATACCGCAGAATATGATTTCTAAGATGTGAATAAAAGGTATGAGAACACCATATGGGGCAAATATGTTCCAATGCACAATTTCGGTGTTTGATTAGGACTGTGTTGAAACTGCTTCAATAATATGCAATTCATCATTATCACTGTCTAATTAAAATCTATATCACAGCACATCAAACAAAACTGACATAAAATTATCAATCTCTTCTGTGATTTTCCTTTCAAAGTAGACCGCATTCGGTGAGATTCTACCAGTCTCACAAACGCACTGATCTAAATACCTTACATTATAATACTGATATAAATACAATCAAACGATCGAATTTCATAAATTGATTTGAGTAAGCAAACCCGACAAAATATATTTTTTTCTGAATGCAGAGATTCTGCTTGATCGATGGGTGTGAAGAAATTGATATGTTACTGGTCAAAGCTGAGGGTACGGTAGCCTTGAAGTGGGTAACCCCTGTAGCATCAGGAAAATAGTTATATCTCCTCGTAGAGCAAGAATTTCTCGGCAAAGTTTTCATTTTCAGAAAGCAGTGATTCTGTTCGTTCGAATGATTCATAAACATCAATATATCACTGGGCAAACCTGAGAAGACGGTAGGCTTGAATGTATCAAACCTATATTTCTATAGTAATGTATAATATCCATTGATCTGTTGTGATCAAATGTATATCAATGAGCACCTTTGCGCTAGTTGAGATAACTTTAATAAAATAGCTATATCTCTTCAAGTAAGCAAAATTGCTCGACGAAATATATGTTTTTCTGAATTTAGAGATCCATCTGGATCAAACGGTGTACACAAAGACATACATTTAACGAATGAGGAATGAATGACTGTAGCGGAAACTAGTGATGTCGAGAACGTTCGAGTGTCTGAAATGTTTTATTGGAGATTGTTAGTAGTGGTTGGAGACTGAAATTTAATGGACATTGTTAAATCTTTTGAAATTTATCGAGTGAGATTTTTGCGTTTTTCAAACGATTTTACTAAACTCTCATTTGAAAATCTTCACTACTGATTTGCATGTTCCTTGAGAACGTTTTTAACGTCAGTTCATCGTTTATTCCACTCACTCCGGTTATACAATAAAAAGCTTTGCAACTTTTGATTTATTATTCCATCACAAAAACATGGCGTCTGTATGCGTTTCCCACTCTAGAACAGAACAAACATATTTCGGTGCCAGTTTTCCGATTTTTTTGCCATTCCAGAATCTCCGGTTATTCATACCCAGTACCAGGAATGATTTCGATTCAGTTTTGACGGTTGTCTGTGTGCAGCATAAACCCTTATGTAGCAAATGTAAACAAACTGAAGCGTTGCTTCTTGTATACACAAATCAAACTTTGTCGCCGTAATAAAACTCATCTGTTTTGATGACCCTCCTCAATGAACAATTTTGACCAAACCCTTTGACTCGAAATGTCCAAGCCGTAAAGCTCATATTTCTTATAAATTCCCATTCTAAAGTGATTCCATCGTTAAGGCGATGTTAACAACAACTGAGATAAAGCCATCGTTCCTACTTAGATTCCCCCTCCCTTCAACTCCGTGCAGAATTTCGGGTTAATGATCAAAACTCGACTGCTCTCTCCCTGTCTATGACATTTCGACAATAGCACTCTGAATGCGCCATTCATAGTTGTTACAAATGAATTCATGAGCAAAGCACAGGCTATAGCAATGCAACACAGCAATCATCTGATGCTTTTATCATGACAATTATGCGTATGCAAATAACATATACAAAAAGAAATTGGTGCAAGATAATCGCCATTAGAAACAAAGGCAGAAAACAACAACATGAAATTAATCAAAGTCAGTTATGTTGCTCACGTGAATTGATCGTGCCTTTCAACCGTTGTGCTAAATAACATGTCCAACTGAAGCAAAAATGCAATGAAAATAATAAAAGATTACAGACAATCACTGAAAGTCGAGTGCAAAGTATACCAAACGACGTGCACAGAACTGCTTCGCATGGTCCAGCAGTCGTACGTTGATAACTCTTCCAGAGTTAATAATTCATCTCATTTACAATACAGTATTTCAAATTTTGTTCATCCATACAACAATTTCAGTTCATCAAAAAATATTCGCTGAGTAATTACAGATGATAAGTGCTGTGTGTAAGAAAGCAAAAAAAAATTACACATCAAAAACTTGGAGCAATCGCATTAAATAAACAAGAACGAATACAAGCAACAGTTCGAAGTGGATCAGAAGGACGACTTCGCTGATGAATGCATGTATGAATCGCTAATTGGTCATTCAGAAAAACGGCTGAATGTTGCTCGTTAAGCTTGCAGTTTACGTTCGATCGGTAGTATGTGTGGTCCATTCATCATTCACTTTTGATCAACGATAATAATGTTCGAATACTGCTTTTTTCCACTACCACAACACGTAGTTCGCTTCGTTTTCAACTGATTCATTTCCAGTTCACGTCCAAAATACTTGATAAGACGAGGATGAAGTCTAAATGAAAAAAATATTCACCACTCAAAATGAACTCCTTGATTTGTTACATTCATTAGACAATAAACGAGCTGACTTAGGCAACACAAAATATCTCACCAGGTAACTAGCTTCAAACTTTGGAAATCTTGAATTCATGATTCCAAATTAAGATAATTAAGATGGAATTCAATTTGAGTTCAAATCCGCACGTACCAATTACGACGAAAGCATGTCAATCGATGGATACGAGTATTCGGTATGTTTCAATGTTTTAAAAGCAGAGTGATCGTTGATAAGAACAAATTTAAAACGTGTCTTGAGTCGAATTAAATTAGGATGAGGGTTTGGGTTAAAAATCGATGATTCTTCAGTAAATGAAAATTCTGTTTTTTTTCGCTAAGAAAGAATATTCGAAAACTCACCGGAAGTGGAACGCTGCATCGGGAGGTTGTGGTAGAATCTCTGCAAAAAAAATTTTGGTGAATAGAGAAATAAGAAATGAGAACATTCTATTCAAGATGACGACTGAGTTCGCGGTATTCGCAACAAAAACATACACATGAAGTTAACAATAAAATTTAGACTAAATTCACGCGATAATAACAATCAACTTAAGCGTTCTGCGATAATGACTTCATAAACAAATCCGAGTAGGGATGTCAAAATTTGAAGAACTAATAACAAACCCCCATCCAAATTCCAAACTCCTTGATTTTCTTGATCAGTGCCATTATTTCCTTTTTGAGAATGCACTAGAGCGGCTGGTGTGAACGCCCATCTGGTGACACGAAAAACGTTCAACGTACTATTTCTGGCCACAACACTCTTACCCCCATGCATCGCAACCTTACTCATGAAAGTCATATTCGCACAGCGTGTTACACGCGACACCAGTGCCAGATCCATGCTGCCGTCACCAACACCAGCATACGGAGCCAAACCGTATGGTGTGAATGGACTTACGCATGGAATTACACACCCGATCACGTGTGAGAAGTCCGTTTGTACATGATGCATATATGACCCATCGCGTCTAGTGCCACTGAAATTTATGAATATTGCATCAACCCACAAATGAACCACTCATTTATTGCACGTATAATTTTCATACCTCTACTTAGTCTCCAACCAGTGGTGCGTATATGCCGAAAAAATTTTTAGAGGATCCAAATACATTTTCAAAAGTTTTCATACATCATTAAATCAGTTTATGAATTCTCTTTGACAGGATGCGAATGCATACGTTCCTGATTCAATTAATCACATAAAATAGCAGAATTCAAATTGGAGCAGAGATCTAATTAAATTCATACTGATACCAGTCAAGAGATGTGCAATGGGACAAACCTTTCACAAAGGGTACACCCCTCTGCACATTTTGGAAATGCGTCAAGTTGCTTCTGATCATCTTCATTGATCAGACAAAATGATACACGTCCGAAGTAGGAAGGATTCCGAATTGTCGTTCTAAGTGCTGAAATTAGATGCGCTTGCATAGAAGCATCTACCTCTATGATACCACTGATTGTATATGGGAGAACAAGTATTACAGATATAGTGCCTTGAAGAATTGCCGCATCGCTCGTTTAAACAACGTTTGTTCCAATGCTAACTCACGTAAACAGTTCAGCGGTGCATAATATCAAGGATTGCCTGTGTCTGTTGGATATCATTAATAATTGGGCAAAACAGTATCAGCAATTGTTAATTCTAGATTCTGATTTTGATAGGCATCGGTTCCTCACAGTGTGCATAGTTGTCATTCGAGGCCATTTGAAACGACACAGATAAAATGCAACAAACCAGAATATTGATATCTCAATGGACCCATCCAACGATAGCGTTCTGAATCAGCGAGCACATCGCCCAACCAACCATAAGAGATAGCATTAGCTGATATGCGCATCAGATCGTGACCGCGATGCACCGTACACACATCAACAGAACACTGGCTTCCTGGAAGAGTACGAATGAGCATTCTAAAAGTCGACGTGACACTCATCAAGTATAAATGATGAATCGAACTGAAATCAAACAAAATCGAGACCATCGAATATTCTCACTTGCGAATAATGCATACCGAAAAATAAATTTGATAAACTGGTAGTCTTTCATTGGATGAATAAAATATAGAATCCGAGGAGCGTAAGCGAAGAAAATATTATCCTGTTACAAACCCATTGCAATGTGAATCGCCGCTGTTGGACAGTCATCTGTCCCATGCACCGACGAAACAATAGAATTGGCTGATCCAGCACCAATAATTCCGAAACGCATTCGAGGAGTTTTCAAGCAATCCACGTTGATATCCGTTATATCTTTGTCAGCCTCCTTTTGTGATCTAAACAAAAACTGCCTCATTTCAAGCGCAACGATGACCATATTAATATAATGATACCTGCAAACGATAGCTGAAAGACATTCGTTGAACAGTCCATCGCCACCAACCGAAACAACGCCGTCTACAGTCTTCCACCTCGAATCGACTAAGTTTTTCAGTTCATCAAATGCATGGTTTGCACGCTGCGTCATTACCACCTCACAGTCGATGTTTGCCATTTTAAGAATTAGCTCCACCTGAACTTATTAGGTCAAGATAGATGCTGCAAGTAATTCACTGCTCTTCATATAACGGCCATAGATTTTGTTACAGCAGTTGCACTGTCCGCTAAACGAATAAAGAGCAGTTGTTGTGAGACATTATGCGCTAGCATAATTTAAAATAAGTAAACGAGGTCGAAACAGCTCAAGATTAGAACTTTAACGAACCTGCTCGGCGTAAACTTTTTTGGCTTTACCTTTGCCACCATAAGGATTGACAAATATCAACAGCGTTTTCGGGCGTTGTTTCAGTTCTGAAAGTAATACTACGAATGCAAAAAAATCAAATCAATTCAGAAATTAAAGCAACCTGCACAATTCGTTCTATACATCAGGCTTCAAAAAAAAAAAACGAAAATGTGTAATACCTTTGAGCGCATTACTGAGCTCATCAAGCCAATGCTTCTTCTCACTAGAAGTGGTGAAACGAGCGACCACTTCACGTATACGCCAGCGACATTTGTTCTTCTTTTCAGCAAAATACAAAAACAGTGAATTTGGCGTGTCCACTTGTTTTGCATCCTCAAAATACTTCCCGTAAGTTCAACTGATATGAAAACCATTGAGAAATCAATTACATGTTATTGAGCGCAATGCTCCAAAATCAAAGAAATTCATTATCATTTTACGGAGAATGGAAAATGTCGCACTATACCAACGAAATTTTGTGTGACTCCTCTGTTTATCTGTAATCGACGAAATGTTTTTTTCTTTTAATAATACCTTGTTCAAATCCACAGGTAAGCCGCGTCTCATTCGAATTGGCGTACCTCGAACGCTCAATAATTCGTTGAGATCTTTTAACATAGTAGGTGGCTGTTTGGCATTGCTTCTGGAAAGCAGCAAAATTCAGACCAAAATCTAATCTCGTGACAATATTTACAAATAACAATACAACAAAGAAATGATACAAGGAAACACTCCACTAACCCAGTTAATGTGAACTGGATAAGCGGTCTATTTGGATCGAATATTAAACGATGATATTTGCCATCAGTCGAACGTACATCAGCTGCCATTAATGGCTTCGCAGATGGATGAGGCTCACTGAGCGGAGACGAAATTTCGATCAACGTCTCGTTTGATGACAATTCGAACGACATTCTGCACTGAACAGCAAGGCATAACTCACACAAATATCACAATTCAACCGCGAATCGCTAGCCAATATTTGTTCATCATAATTTCGCATCATTCAACGATTTAATTCAACTGATAATTATTGATTGTTCCACTAAGAAACGCTGAATGTGCAACCATTATTTCCTCTGCTACAGGAACGTCTTCCTTCTTTCCCTTATAAACTAAATTAGCAATGAATTTCCTCGAATTCAAAGGATGGATTCAACTCCGGAAAAGAACAACTCAACCAATTCTGACTTAAACTGTAACTGTACATACAAACACCCACAAAGAGGTTAGCAGTGAAATTCTTATTGTATGTGAAACAGAACAACAGAAAGTAGCTAAACTCGAAAATAAATAATGATTCAACAACGTTGTGCGAATGAATTGCTGCTCCTCTTTCACTCTCAAACAATACATACATATATCATTTATGGTGACACATCTATACACCATTTTCCATATGAAATATTGTGATATAATAAAATAGAACATACGTTAGTTACATCATGTGAAATAATTGAAAAATACAAGCATCAACAAAACTGTCTGCAACTGCATTCCAGCTATCTAGTGAATACGCGAATGATAAAATAGTAGTTTCTGTTTCAAAATAATTTTTGCTAAAAAAACGTTCGTGTTTGTCTCGGGATCTCGGCAAGGTAAAAGCAGTGATGGGAAAAGTGAAATGATACATGAAACAGAATACAATAAAGATTCAATTAAGGCACTATAAACACCGTGAAAGATTCTGACAAATAATTTCGTCTCAGAATGCTGTCCTCTCTGATTTAACAACATTATTATGAAGAAAATTTCATTTATTTGCAGCGAATGCACAACAAATTTTGTTGCGATCATCATGAACCACCACATCTGCGGGTAAAACAAAGCAGTCTTCATGATGTCGGGGCCCGTTCAAAAGAGAGATTCTCTATGGTAAGATCCTAAACCTGAATTCGCCGGATCTGAAAGTTCCAAATCACGATTCCAATCCCACATGAGGCTGGCTGGCTTCACAATCGCATGAAACTTAAAAATAAAATACCACCACGAACCGAAGATGCGCAGAATTAAAGCTTCTGCCTCAATCAATCAAACAAAACTCCGGAAAAACCTTCGTCCGTCACATGCAGTGATATCTGATCGGAAAGGGAAAATGATTACTTCCCATACACATCCAATTCTGACTGCCGCTTTATATTGGTGGTCTCAAACTTCGAATAACTATTGGACCGATATGGAGAAGAGGTGAAGACGGTGACACTAGTGCTTAATTATCGCATGCATTCACATGAGAAAGCTTGTCACTTTAAAGCATTTCTAGGGATAACGATGCTTCATGCAGTTTTTCCTCACATCAGAAACAAACAACATGCCGCACCAAACGGATCGTGCTCGGTCATTCTATCCGTTAAGGCTTTGTTTGTCTCTTGTAAAGGCGTTCTGAGAAAGTGATGCGTATTTAGACCACCCAACAAACGCAACACTCATTCGCGCTTAATTGTGACTAATCACAATTAGAAATATGTCCACTTCTTACAAATAGTTAGACAACTTTTTGTATTTTATGTTACGAAACAAAAAACTGAAAATTTCATCGCAAAAAATAAAAAAACCGCAAACATGTGGTTCATCAGTGGATCAGATCGATAGAGCATAACAATAACAACACTACAGATTAACCAAAACAAAACCATCCACCGCAACGCTCCATTGACAACAACGCACACACCAGATAGATGATGGGCACCTACACTCATTCATCAATTCCCCACCCAACACTACTGTTTAGCTCTTCGCTCTCTGCACATCAATCATTCCAGTCCCATGAATCAGTGATCCTCGAACTTTTTGCACTTATATTTCACTTCCACGTTCTATTTTCTTACCCACTAAAGCCTTGACTGGTGAAAGTTAAAGAGTTCGCAGCATCGAAGCAATCGCTTTGTACAGAATCGTGTTGGATAACCCTTAAAAATTCGTATGGGCAAAGGAACACAGAAATGGGCATGGCCGTTTGTTGATGACGTAGCCCGTTCATAATGAGCAACTTTCCTCCTATCAAGCAAACGCACTTCACACCGTTTTCCGTTTCCTCTCCCAAAACTCTTACAAAAACTTTTCCGTTTCCTCTCCCAAAAACTTGTTAGTCTGAGCCCAATAGTTTAACTCTTCGTAAGTCTAGTCACTAGTCTGAGCCCAATCATAAGCCTAAGTGTAAGCCTAGGTGTAAGCCTAAGGTTGACTCGAACGGATGAGGATAAATCAGTAGCCACTGCTATACCTATAAGTACGTCGTTCTGGCTGGTCTGTTTATTGATAATGTAAACTGCTATTTAAAGCGCAAAATGGCGTGTTGCGGAGATGGGGGAATATTAGGGAACTCGTCCCTTTGGAGTCCCCGAAGCAAATTCGATCTCCATTTTTATCCATTCCCGACTTTTCCAAGATGGTAGTGGGGTCCCAGTTCCCCAAAGTTTTTCGGGGATTCCCAAACGTTTCCAAAAAATTGACAAAACCGGATCAAGACATCAAAATGCGAATTTGAAGCGATATCAACGATTGCAATGAAAGAGTTCAGTACATGGTTGCGACTGTGTACACTGTAAGAACCGTGACTACGTACAGTGGTGAATTAGCGAGCAGACTGATTGGATGCGTTTTGAAGAAGTTGTAACGAATTAATCGTCTTGTAAAATATCAATGACTGGTTTATTCTCGGTGTAAACAAAAAAATCACAATACAAATAACTACAGATAATATTCGATAACGTGAAATTTATGTAGAAATTTCCATTGCATAACCACACTTTCTCAGGCACGCTTTCCAGCAACAACCTACTCTAGGCAATTTCGAAAACAGCCATCAGCACGAACGCAGACAGCATGTGCATCGAGGCGCAAACATGCAATGAAAATCGCTAACTAAAATTTATGCTGTAACGGAAGAGACACTCACATTATTTGGATAGATACACACCGAACATATTATCACACTTTAATAACAAAAAACGCACAACCTAAGTGCCACAAAAATTAAACGGAATCAGGTTTGACAGTAGAAAATTTTCACACAAATTAAATCAATTAATTCAGAAAAACATTACCGAATTTATCAAACACTACCACTGGAATAACAAGATTTCAACTTAAAGAACTAGGAATTTGAGAAGTAACGAACACGACATTAATGTTAATAATAAACATAATCGTATAACAAAGCGAATAAAATGGAATAGACTGAAAGAAGCGTGCGAGATCGCCTCCGTGATCATGATCGTTCATAATTCAGTTCGTATTTTTGGCACTCGCTGCATCAGCCATGTTTTAACGTCGGCCAACTCCTGAAAGTAATCGTTTTTAAGCATGGAGTATATGCAATGAATCATTGCTCACTCCAAATCTATGTGTTCGTGAGGCTTTACAGGAGTACGTAGCAAATTACTGAACTGCATTCCGAAGTTACTCTCTAGTTGTTATTTTAAGTTGTAACTAAATCATTCATTCAATAAACAATCACAGAACGCAGTCTGCACTAAACGGATGAAGAAAGCTGATGAGTGCAGTGAAGAGGATGTTTAAAATAAATGTTTGCTTGACTAAGCAGTTACAATGGCATCTAGCTAATCAATGAATCTTTAATACCTCTGCACAACTTCCGTGCGCCATCGATGAATATGTTTTGAAGACTACGTTTGGATTGAATTTCTTCAAGTGAGCGGCAGTCATCTCACCAAACGCTAACGGTACCATAAAATCAGATCCACCATGTCCCATAAAGATGCAAGTTGCTTTGTTCGCTGTGTGATTCTTGAAATTTGAAACTTTATTACAACCATATACTATCACCGCTAGGTTTACTGAACGTCTTCTGAGTTCTATGGCAACTCCCCCCCCCCCTATTTCCAAAAAAAAAAAAAAAACAATTAAGCGCACTCTACTATTGTTATAACCTTCTTCTAATTTCTCTTGTTTCCATGGAGATGAACACTTCCTATCAAATATGACTAGGCTACTTGCTGCACATCAATTTGTTGATTTAATATTACCCTTCAAACGAATTCTTTCTTGCTGCTGTCAACCGATTCTTTGAGCATTACCCTTGACTGGGCAAAAGCAGATGATATCAATATGATGTCGAAAGCAAAAAATTGTTCGCTTTCATTAATCAGCCTTCTTTTAAGAGATTTTTTTCAATGCAATAAAATCTAGCACACTGCTCACATAAAAACCCCAATACGCGACCATATGATGAAAAAAATAAAAGCAGAAACGGTGAATGAATTCATCGGAAAGGGCCAAAATGGGTTTTCATTCGTCATGCACATGGAACGATCCAGGAACATTGGGCAGTTGAACTCCCACTTTGGTATGAGAACGAAAATCGTGAAAAAATCACACTGAATTATGGGATAATAGAGCAACGTAAATGCTCACGCCAGGTATCTTTGTGCGCTGTACAAGAAATGAGCTGAGACCAAGTATTCCAGCAAGTGGCTTATCATAAGTGAGACCTGCATACAGTGCTAATGCACCGCCCATTGAAAATCCACCTACAATAATTCGGTCGGAAGGTGTACCTGATCGTATTTCCTATAAATTTTAGCAAGAATGATTATAGAGGAGTGCATTGATTAATTATTCTAATGAATAATCAATGAAACTAATAAATCGACTACGTTTCACTTCTACACAGCACGCAAACCATCTGTATAGACTGTGCATAAAAGCAACATGAAAATGGAACTGAAAATAAGCCACATCAAGGAAGCCCCTGAAAAGAAGGAAAAAACTATCAAGGAAAGCAGATTTCAGATTTGTACCGAAACGGCGCCAGAACCGTTATCGGCTAATACCTCTGACTGAGAACAACTGAACTGAGAAATACAAATACCTCATCGATCATAGAATGGATAAGTTTTGTTGATTGATTGATACCATCCTCATCTTCCTGCGTATCAGGAGTAAGACCATAAAGATCGAACCATGATGGCATCCGCATACCCATGTTCAGTGTGACCGGAATCATTGGTCTTTAATTAATAGATACTATTAAACAATTATCAATCGACCATATTCCAACGCCACTTATGAGCAACTGCTCTTGCATCATTTTTAATTACCTTGCAAGAGAAATCAGTCGGATAATGGGAACTGTTTCAAATCTGAGAAAACACGAAATCGGAAAGGAGGATCAAGAAAATAAATCAATACAGACGCTGTAGGACATATGGACTTGACGTGCTCAATTGGTATTTCTTCAGCAAAAACACTCGACCATCCATGACCCGTATCACCAAGTCCATGCAGGAAGATTATCTGTAAAGACAGTCGTTGTTTCCCGAAAAAACAACCGAATTTAATTTTAGTAAACTTATTCCCGATGATGCGAAGACGTCATCGGAAATAGATCTATTAAAATTAAAGTACGGGAATCATTTGACAAACAAACAAGAAGTTTAAAAGAACGATTCGAACACACTATACTGATCATTGAATCGTGATGAGTGAGTCGACCGATTCACCACGTAACTACTGCAAATAACAATAAGCATCTCAAAATGAAGAGCTGACAATCAAAAATAACTAACTGTAGCAGTGTGTTTGCCTTTGGCTGGAACGATCACCGGTTCAGCAGCCATTTCGTATCCGATATTCGCCTTTGAATTACTTGCTCCCGGAAGACACAGATTCGCAAGACCGAAGATAAAACGCGACGAAAACGTCGTCACACAACGAAATATTCCAGGAATCATATACAATTCACAAACACACAACAACCTAACACGTATGTATCGCTTCACTTTTTAGCTTACTTCACTGTAACATAAAACTGCACGCATTGCATCGCGCTTTGGCACCTCGTACTGATACTGCATATATATATATATATACACAACAAATTATACTCTATCAAAAAATTGCACTTGCAATTTAATATTGCAGTTGGACTTACCTAGAAATTGTTTTGCGAAAAACTATCGAAATAGCGGAATAGCTAGTGGCCGAGTAGTTATTCTGCTACTTCGTAAACGTAAATTGCAAACGTAAAAAACCTCAAGCATTCAGCTCCACTTTTCTCGATTATGCTAACCGACGTCATCGAACATCATAAACAGTAAATGTTATAAAACATTTTCATAGCGTAATACAGCTATATAAATTATCACGCATTCAAACACAACTCTATACGCCTATACGAAACACCTTGACAATAATACTGTCCCTTCGAGCTGTTCGAACAGAACAAGAAAACATTTATTGATGGGCAAGCTGTTGAAAAAAAAGTAGTTCCGCTAATCGCTAAGTCGCCGAAAAAATATTTTCGTTTCACTGAAAATGATCAGCCAGTAGCGCTGCTGACGAAAAAGTAGGGAAACTCCGAGCTAAAAGTGCCACTAATTGGAAGAAATAGCGGCAGTTTTCGCTAAAACGCTACTCAGAAGTTAATCCGCTAATAGCTATTTTGAAGACTACTATTGCTTGCGCACGAATAGTTTCCGAGTTGGAAACAGACGAAAGGTAGAAAGCGACTGATATGAAAAGAACAACTTAAGAGCGATCTTAAACTCACCGCATTCCATGAGACAATCCAAGCGGTAACGTCAATTTATGATCGTAGCATTAACACTACACAAAATAGTCCAATGTAGTGTCACGGGAACAGAGAAGAAGCCAGGATGGGCAAAATCGGGGATGAAGATTGCAGTCGGAAACCCCGAAAACACGATCGGCTCAAGAAAAGTCCGGGACAGAGAATTTCGGGGAAAAAACCCAATGTCGACCCCGTCCCCGAACATGGAACTTTTGAATGGGAGTCAACAAGACCATGAAAACAGGATTTGGTGATGAAAGTGCATTGAAACAAGCAATCTTAAGTTAGAACAGAGATGAGTGCGAAGCCATAATGCAGTTTTATCAATAATGCTTTATTCGAACACATCAAAAAATGAACAGTGCAACAACAAAACAACTTCTTTGACAACAAAAAATAAAAATGCGATTATATAAAACGTGAATTGAATGAAAATTGCTCAGTCAGTAACAACGATTAACGTTTCGGAAAATCCCAACGCACGCCACTGAACACGAGAGGATCGCAACAATAAAAAACGTGAAAAAATATGGTCTTTGAAAATTAAAAAATTGAAAAAATTAAGAAACACAAAAATTAACACATTTGAAGAATTATCACATTTATGGACCGAATCAACGCAACACCTCCAAATTACCCGCTACCATCAGAACGATTACTCGCAATGAAGCCGCTTCGTTTGTGACGCTTCAATCCGATGATATCAATTCTCGGGGAAAATCGAGGAATTTTCCGAAATTTTTCGGGGAACGGGAATCCCCGACAAATTTGGAAAAGTCTGGAACAAAATATTGCAGTCGAGGGCTCTGGGAATGCAGTCGGATCGAAAAAAGTTTGAGACGGAGGTCTGGAAAATTTCCGATGCCCACAACACATTAGTAAATGGCGAAATATATGCAAATACCACGATGGAGAAGAAGCGTATTAGTGAATTCGCCTGATTGGCACTGTACAGTAAGTAAGTAATTAGCAGTAATTCGATTCAGGAATATTGAGGATCACATATCACTTTATGCTTGTTTTCGTGCGGAAGTAATTATGGGGAGGAAAGTGAGGTTAATAGTAAATTGTATTGATAGAAATTAATAAAAGGTTAATAGTAAACTGTAATATTTCTTGCCGATGACGAATAGAAACTTCTGAAAAATCAATTACACAACATCGAAAAAATGAGTGACGACTGGTTTTTAATCACAAAACAATATGAGAAAAGTTGATTACAATTAATTAAACACATTAATACATTCTTAACTATTATATAAACGCTCTATTACTGTGTAGGTACATACATTTACAAACGGAAGTTGTATTCCTCGTGAATGATTTGATACAGATTGACAGTCTATTCCAGAAAACAAGCTTCCATTAATAGAACATCAAACTGAGCGTTATTAAAATGGGAACAACGAAGTCTAGGCAAATAATGAGCATTGGTCTTGATGGTGAAGAATTGCACGCATTCGTATGAATATCCTCTGATTGTCGAATACAGTCTCGTACAAATCCTCAAGTTTATTTATGATAATAATGGTATTCAAAATATGAATTCATCATGTACGTTTGTGAGATTGAGAAAAATATAATGCCTCCATAAACAGTATGAATACGGCATTCTTGATGAGTGAGTTGATTGGTATGAAAATGCGATTAATTAACAGTCAGACAAGCAACTGTGACGGTAATGACTGGAGCTAGTTTACTGAAAACCGAACGAAACTCGATCGGATTCCAACTAAACTTTTGATTCGTGTTTACTTTAGGTTTTTTAATAGTTTACCGCATTTTGATATCTTCTAAAACGGCTTACAGAATGAGCAATGTTCTGAGAAATCGCAAATCCACCGTTCGTCACCAGAAATCCGTAAGTAAAAATCTTCTTTGAGAAAGAGACGTATACGTACCTCTGCACCAGTATAGTCCAATATTGCAATGACTGATATGAATGGTGTCATTTTGAGTACCTTACCTAGTTTATGTTTGTTTCTGAACTGCAAGGTTGGTATTGAATT
Source organism: Anisakis pegreffii (assembly GCA_035041965.1). NCBI lineage: Eukaryota > Metazoa > Nematoda > Chromadorea > Rhabditida > Anisakidae > Anisakis > Anisakis pegreffii. The sequence continues at coordinate 72,289 of JAPYMA010000439.1, forward strand.
TTGCTTGCACAAGTTCTGAATGTGAGCCACCTGCGTGCCTAAACAATCTGAAAACAAGAATTATTCTTTATAATAAACTCTCTCGATCAGTACCATTTTGGCAGAACTGAATTATGATCGTAAAAGCACATCGTACTGTCATCATTACAACACCTCACAAAAACCATGATTAATTAATCAATCTCGTCATCATCAATTTGCAAAAAAAAATTAACAAATCAATTATTAACAAACCATTCTCAGACACGTATTCGAGATCATCTGCAATAATCACACATCGAACATTCTCTAAGATTAACTGTTTCTGCACTTCTCGCAATCCACAAACGAAACGTCGTCTCGATTTTGCCTACACACATCATATCATAAACTGTCCGTAATGCAGTAAGCCATAGTTCATTTTTGGATAAAACACGTAAAGCAACGAGCGTTTCAGTTGCAATACAGTGAAAATGAACAAGAAACAAACAGATGATAATCAAGCAGAAAACATGGCAGAAAAGACAACTGGACCGTGGTTGGATGCATAGTCGAAGTGATGTGTTGATGCGTAACAAAACAAACCTTAACTGGATTGTTGATGAATGCTCGATGCTGAAATGCCTTAAGTTTGGTGACCAAATTAGTGATGCTTATTTCCAGTTGTGATGAATATGAAGAGAGACTATTTCTGTAACATACTTCTTTATCAACCTCTATATTGTTGATAACCACATCTTCATTCATTCTTTCCTTCTTATCCGCTATTATTCCCTGAACAAATGCTGATTATTGACATTTTCTGAGTGCAAACGTCTCATCTTCAAATTTAACAGGTGAACGAAATTATATAGACAATTTCGTTCACTCGAGAAAACAATGGAGAAGGCTCAGCTTCTCAACTTCACTGAAAATGATTTCTGAATACTTCGAAAACCTTTTTGATAGCCGACAATTTTTTCTTGTTCTTCTTCTTCACAACTGCTTGTTTCGTGGATGACGATGAGGGCTGCACATTACTAGTTGTTTGCCTAATTACTGATGACTGCTCACTAGAAGCGACGAACTCGGACAGATGGAATTCTTTTGAGGGTTTCCATCGACGTTTTTTGAACTGTCCACCCTCTTCTTTTTGCAACATATTATTCGAACATTCCCTTTGCATAATTGTTTTTCGGATTGTTACTAAAATAATGTCGTACTTATCGTTAGAAAAATCATAAGGAATTGCTATTTATACGTTCGTAGGTGATATAGATGAGTGACTAGGTGAAGATATGTGCGTTTAGTTTTGGAATACAAAAAAATCAGTGTAGTGCTAAAAATCATGGCATTGCCAATTATGAGGCAATTTTTATCACGGTTGAATATGAATGGTTGAAGTGGAATCGACCGCTGTTGACACTATTACAACAACTCCTTGAACACTGATTTATTCATTCATACAACTGTTAATATTAATGCAGTTGACGTCGTCATTGAATTGACAATGAAACACAACTCCCGATCGAGATGGATATAGAACAACAAGAGATCATTCATCCTTATCACATCACAAATTTGCAATTGTTGCATACAAATTAGATTTGTCCGATGTTTTCATGGGAAATGAGCCGAAACCAAACTGTGGCAGACTCATACTAAGGCTTCCATATATCTACAGTTCTCATAGGAAACACCATAACTGACGTTTGCTTTTCGCTTGGATTTGTTGATGATTCAATGATGAGAACGGTTCAAGCGAGATACGGTCGACGTTTCGGGAATTAATTCTTTGTTTTCAGTCCCAGAAATTGAAACTATCCGACACAAGTTGACCAAACCAAATGAACAGCTTCGTTTTGGAAAAAGTATTTATGCGGAACATATACACACTGATAAAGTGTAACGTGCGACTCAAAAACAATAAATATCTGCAACTACAACTGAAACTGTTGATTTTCATTGTCGAAACGTTTGATAAGTGACTGCACTGCGATAAGAACACGACAATTATTACTGAAACAATCATCTGGTTTATAGGGCAACCGAATCGAAACATCATCAAAGACTCGAACTGTTCCCTCTTCATCCAGTTTCACGTCTTTCACTCCATTATTTGTCAGCCATCTAATCAACGCATCCCTTCTAAATAACGACAACATTACCGTTTATCAACGTTCACCACAACTACACTTCGCACACGCACAAATGTGTCTGCATGAATTAGAGAATAACGTCTCATGGCTATTTTTCAGTGCTTTATAATCATTCTATGAATTCATCTGTTTTTGAATTTTTCCTTATTTCAGATTTCTTTCAGAACAAATTGAACACCTAAAATATGCATACAGAAAGATAGAACAAACAGCGATTGATTAAAGCAAATAGCCAAGCAATCCGTTCATTGACTTAGCAAACTGATCTCAATCACAGTGGAATGAGCAAAACAAGAAAAATGTTATTAATAACCGCGAAATTGGAAGAAAAATTGTCGATGTTAAAGTGAAGCACTAACCGTTGTACCGAATGACGATCAACTGATGAATGCTTTTGTATATTACCCATCAAATTACGCATCCATTCATATAAATCTGCTGTATACTTCTTACAACCGTCATTCTCATCGCTTTCACACATTTCTATACCTTCTATCGCCCCGCTCGGAATCACACAAATTCTAAATGCATCTAAAACACACACCATTCAATTGCACAAATAATGATCATTCCCGAAAAAAAAAACAAAAACTAATAATTTTTCAGTGTCATCCTTTCACGGCATACTATTTTCTTTTTTTGAATACGGGAAAAATTCCAGTGAAAAATACAAATCTTGTCAACTTTCGCTAGAAAGGTCTATTGTTGTTTTTTAGCACGTTGATGAAAATGACGACGAAAGAACGAGGGCGAAATAAAATAAAGCGAATACGACCTTGTTGTTGATGAAACTGGACTATTATGAATGACTTATTGATTGGATCGACCGTGAACACATTGCCGCACATAAAGCGATCCTTGCCTACTTTCAGCCTAACTGGCTTCGCGGATAATTCGAATAAAGCATTCACATCCCACTTAGCCCAATCCATTCTTCTGAAATGATCGAGCACATCACACAGCCACTCTCTCAATGATCGCTCTTCAACAGCTTCTCGTCTCCTCAGTCACCATCATGATCACTGACAAAAACCGAACGTATTTCGCCAGTTAATACGCACATCCTGTTCGGTAATGCCAATCAATAAGAGATGAATATGCTGAACTTCCAATGAATATACAATTCTTCGCAGATCTACACTCGAACAAACGCACGCGTCTGTAATATATTGCTCACTCGCCAACTTAAAGCAGCAATAACTTTGCTCTGATAACTGTAGCACTATTAACATGCCGTGCAGTTTTCATACGTCCACTTCATTTCAGGTAACTTGTTCACAATTTTAGACCAGCACCGAGATGACACACTAACAGTGCAAAAGGCTGAATCTATGAAAATTTATTGCGAGAAGAATAAAATCGATATTTTGCAAAGGAATTAATTATGCTCACTTGAAATTTACGTGTAAACAAAAAACAGTTCAGAAGAAATTGCATATGAGCAGAACAAATTCACAATGATTTCAATATGACCCATTCGAAGCTGCATAACGGCGATCCTTCATTTATCAATTTGAAGCGATTAATTAGGAATTAAGACCGAAAAAAGTGTGAAGAATTTCATCGTTGATGTGGACAATAATTGCAC